>JAQFVV010012406.1:11638659-11820483 GCA_028023455.1 Epiperipatus broadwayi
CATTTCTTCCATCCTTCTACTCATGTTCCCATGCCCCTGGTCGGCTTCCATCCTTTGAATTCTCTGTCCCCACTCCCCCATTGTCTCTCGGACCTCGTCCTGTTGTTGCCTAATTTCATGACACACCTCTTCAGTCTGCCTGATCGCTTCTTTCATCACGTCCTGATGCCTCTCGCCTTTTCCTACGTCCTCCGTTAGGATCTCAACTTTCTCCTTTAGCTCCCTCAGGTCTGCCTCCGTCCTGTCCGTCTTCGACGCGTTCTGAGTTATTTCTTCCTTAACTTGGGTTAAACTACTCTCCTCCCCTTTGTCCTCTTCTAGCTTCCTTTCCTTTCCCCCGCGTAGTTGCCTTATCTCCTCTCTAAACTCTTCCCTCTCTCTTCTCCGCTCTTCTCTATCTTCCCTCATTTCGGCCATCATTTGCGTCATCATCCTTATTAGGGTTTTGATATCCCCTTCATTTTGCGTATCCTGTTTTTTAAACTGGATGGGACTTTCTCCCGTCTGTTCCCACATGTCCTCATTTGTCTCTTCTTCCATGATTTGATGTTTATTTTTCTTTGTCTTATTCTAACTTTTTTTGTCACTACTGTTTACGGGAATGTGGTTCTTTTTTCTTTTGATTTTATTCGTTTTATGGTGACAGCGACCGATCGGCGTCCGCTCTCTTATCTCCTGCTATGTTTTATTTATTTGTTTATTTTGCTCCGGTTCCCGATGTTTTGTTTACATATTTGCGATGTTAAGAATCGCCGCGATTTTGTTCCGTTTGTTTATTATTATTATTTTTTTTTTTTTCAGCTTTTGTTTACATAAACATTTCTGCGTCTTCTCCCAGGTTCGGCCGCTTTTGCTAGTATCTAGATTTGCTTTATCTTTATGTTTAGAAGCGTCATTTATACTAGCCTCACGTTGGAAGCGCCAATGTAACCGGGCACCATCTATATCACCGAGATTACGGGCTTCGAAATAAACATGACATAGCGTAAGGCTTTATTTGTTTTCTTATATCGACAGTTATTCGCTATCCACATAAGGGGGCGCCAGATACGATTATTTAAGTGGATTTTAATTACTCGCATCACCTTACATCATGTCAAAACGATTTCGAAGTCTAATCCCACCCACTAGCTCAAAAACTCCCAGCATGGACCAATGAGGTTTCTCAAGGTCGTTACATGATTGTTTCGAGGACGACTCCTCCCGGAAAAGACGCCTTGTCCGCTAATGAAAAATCAGTATGGTTTATTAATTAGTCAACTACAGCATAGGATTTATTTATTGGTTGTCACTGACCAATGAGGTGGTTCGTTTACGCCCCGAACAATAGGCTTACAAGTTCATCCCCCCGATAGATCGTATATAACATAATTATTTGACGTTTACTTCGATTGATTATAGACCCGCCCGCTCTTAAATCTATCTTAACTAAGGTTAAATAAGAAACATCGTGACTTACGGCACGATGTTGACATAATTAATAAAGCAAATCAATTGAAAAGAAATTTAATTTAACTAAATCTACTTCAAAGATAAGTCATTAAAGAATAAATAAACTACGGTTTTGAGTGTGTGTGAAAAGATTTGAGAAATGCTCGACTTGATTAGATATTGAACAAATTTATTAAATATGAAAAGAAAACATTATTAATTGATTTATTACACACGCGCACATACATTCACGCTCACAGAGAATCATAATTAATCAAAACATAATGTGAATAACGAGATAAAGTTCCTTTCTATTTGAGAAAATATATTATCTTTCCTGAGCTTCACTTAGGTTCAAAGTTCATGTTTACAAAGTTCTATATCAAAGATAAATTATCATGATGAGGAAAGTTTCAAGATTTGTTTGTGCAAATTTATGTTGGTTAATTACGAGATTGCCTTACGAGTTTATAAATTGAGTGAGTGAACATAATATAAACATATTTACCTAGGATTTGTCTTGGTTACAACGAACATCGATTGGTCTGGACGAGTTTGGATGTTTCACGGAACATTTCTATTATTAGGAGCATTAACTTCACACGACGACGTTATCGAAATTTCATAGCTTTGGAGATATTTCAGTAGCGGAGCGCCGATCAATCGCTGAAGGGTTTATTAGCCCCTCATGACAATCGACGCTCTTGGTATTAATTTCATAATGATCATCTTAAATACTGAGGAATAAATCAAGCTAATTCAGAACAACTCTATTGTTAAAATAAAAGCATAAGCATCGGAATAAATGAGCAGGTGATAACTCGGAATACAGAGAGTCGGAAAATAAAAATAACAACAGCAATGATAACGTATCTATCGAAATGAATCGAATCGAACCAATCGAACCATTGAATAGATTTTGACTGGTATTTATAAGGGTTGATCCATATCTTGGGATCCAATCTACCCCCAGAGTTCCTTGCTCCTGGAGTTGTCGTTCAGGTCCGCGTTTGAGGTATCTGTTCACTCACTCTTTGTGCTAAAGGCAATATTTATTTTGAGACAATCTCATTTTGCAATCTCACTCAACCAACCTTATCCTTCACACCTCGAATGCATGCGTGTGTGCGTGTGTTTTACCAGAACAATACAAGTTATTTTAAATTTAGAAGTCGAGCATTTTATCTTTTCCTCAAATCTTTTCTCTAAGTTTTATTCTAGTTAAAACTATATTTCTAAAATAAACATTTTTAAATTCCCCGTGGTGTTTTTGATTGACAATTATATTTTGCTATTTAGGAGAGCATATTATATTTTATTATTTAGGAGGGCAAATTATATTTTGTTATTTATTTTTTTTATTATCTAAAGCTTTAATCATTTAATTAGACGTTTACCGTCTGTATTTTATCAATGTGTTTTATAAATGTATTTATGAGAGAAAACAAAACTATTACACGTTACGAAAATAAAATTACGAGTGTCTTAGGTTGCTTGCTGGTGTGTGTGTGTGTTTATCGATTTGTCCCGTTCTGATCTATGCTTCCTCGATTTAATACTGATGTAACGCTGTCTCGTTACAATATATATGCACATATTTCTTTCAAAACTTGAATTATTAATTAATACATTCACTTAAATAATAAATAAATAACTCAGATTATATGTAACTTGAACAGGAAGCAAATGAAACTTTCATTGAATTATTATATCATGTTTGCAAGTTTTTTTTTTATTGTCCATGCATCTATTACCTTTAACACAATTTTATCACAACTGTCTATCAGCCAAGAAGTTCAACCAATCTCTCATACTATAGATACATTAATCACATGTTATAATTTAATTTCATATATACATTATTTTTAGAGATATTTTAAATTTAATTGTATATATTATGTATTTAAATATATTTCAAACTTTGATTCTGTCACACATTACTGAAACATATGATCAAATGATAAGTGATTTCCAAGATACACATTTTATGCTGAACCAGCACTCATCAATTAATCCAAATCATTATCTCTCACACATATCATTTGCTCGGTATACATATAATAAATTTTCTGCTGTACAGCTTTGATACAAAACACTTTTTGAAAATATATTAATAACTGTTACTAATCATAGGGTGCTAAAAAGTATATACAGCTCCCAAATTGCATGTGAGTGTAAAAGTTATCAAAACAGTCAACATGGGTAAGGAAGTCCGGTGTTGATACCTCTACAACATTGCTGATGCATTTTTCATTAAGATTTAAAGTATATATTTGGATTAGTGATAAAATCTAGCTTAATAAATGATTAGTAACAGTTATTAACATATTTCCATAAAGTGGTTTGTATCAAAGTTATGGAGCAGAAAATTTGAAACTTGTTAAACTATAGTAATTTGCTATCATTATATATATACACTGAGCAAATGATGAAGATCTGTGTGAGAAATGGTGATCTGAGCCAACTTATGAGTGTTGGTTTCAGCATGAAATGCACATCTTAGTAATCATTTATCTTTTTTCACATGTCTTTGATTATATTTTCAGTAATGTGTGATGGAATAGAAGTTTGAAATATATTTAAATACATATTATATAAAATTAAGTATATGAAATTAAATAGTAGTAACGTGTTATATGGATTACTTGAAAAAGTATATGTTTCTAATATATTTATAGTGTGAGAGATTGGTCTGACTGCTGGGCTGGTAAATGGTTGTGATAGGATTGTGCTAAAGGTGAAAGATGTACTGATAAAACAAACAAACAAAAACAACAACTTGTAAACATTGAAAATTTCAGTTATTCCTGTTCAAGTTATATCCGATTAAATATATTTTCTTTTACTGATGTTTCAGTTATTTTATAAAATTTATATCAAAGACTACATATATATTAAATATTAAATACACAGCCTAAAGTATATACCAATGGTGGGCAAATGAGGCTCTTAGTTAAGTGCAGCTCCCATTGAAATCCGAATTTACTTTTATTTCAGTTTTTTTTTTTTAATTGCACAAAAATTTGTAATGTGATGGAAATTTTCAAATATTTTTATTACTTATTACAAATTAGATCATATATGTATGTGTGTACTAAAATCAAAAACTATGTTGACATTCTCCAAATCTTATAAAAATTATTATATGAGCTATTTATGATTTGTGCAATTTTGTGGTCTATATTTCAGGATAGTTTTGCTATAAGCTGAATGTTCTATTTCATTTTTTTTTCAAAGAACAATTTAAACCTATTTATGTTAATTTTTTCCACAATGGATGTTTTCTAAAGACATGTACAAGTTAAGAAAATTATTTTAATCGTTTATAATTAGTGCACTTAGAGTTTCATCTTTTTTTAAAACAATTATATAAAACCTATTGAAAATAAAATGAAAAAGCATTTACTTGATTTTGGTTATGTTGTTTCTATTTTTGTTGGTAAATAATAATAAAACAGACATTTAAGAATTATCAGGAAAATATTAACAAAAATAAATATAGTCCAAAATTGCTTTTAATTATTCTAAATTGTTTTTATTCTTATTTTATTTTATGAAGCCCCCTTTCTTTGACAGTTTGTTGTGCCGTTTATGAATCTTTTAAAAGAAAAATTAGTATTTAAACATTTTAATTTTAATTAATTAATTATTTATTTATTTATATATTTTGCTTGAATTTCAGACTTTGGAAATAAATTTATTTAAATTTTTTGCTAACATGAAATCAGAAAATATAAAAAAAAATGAAAATACAAACAAGAAAATAAAAGCTTTCAGAAAAAATGGGTAGAAAATTTTGCTTATATTGACAATAACAGAAAGTCATTGTGTCTCATTTGTAAAGTTATAATTGCAAACAAAATAAGCAATTTATGTTCACATTATGAGGTAAGTCATCCCAACTTTTCAACTCAATGTCCACACAATTCAAAATTGTGAACAGAGCAATCAGGTCTTCATAAGCAACAAGGACTTTTGTTTTCTTTTAGTTGTGAAGTTAGTTTTTTGGTAGCTTGGAATATTGCTCATAGCAAATGTTCATATGGAGAATTTATTAAAAGAAACTTGAAAGAAGTAGTTAAAGTTTTGTATAGATAATACAAAACTGCATAAATTGATTTTTCTATGTCACACCATATAACTGAGTGTTGTATTAATGAAATTAGTAAAAATGTTTCCTGCTGGAACTTAATACGCTACCACGTTTTTTATAATGTTTATATATTTTTTTCAATTATTGATTAATTGGTTTATAATTTTTGTGTGATCTTAGTTCTAAAGATCTAATTTTCTCAAAAGACCAGTTTTGTAATTCACATGCTCTTTTCACCTTAAAATTCCTATGCACAAAGTTTAACAAGTAAAGCATATTAAAGTAAGGTATGAACCATGTGCTATAATTCATATTAAACATTATTAAGACTATTTTTTATGAAAACTGGAACTAAGGAACCACAAATAATCAATATTTTTAATTACGTTTATTGTTAAATATAATGTATGTAATGTGATGCCAAATTCATTTTCATTTTTTAACATTCCTTTTTTGATTATATATATTCATCCAATACTTATTATGGTCTAATATGTCATTCAGAACATTTAAATTGCACCATGAAAGTGATTCTACCCCTGTAAAGAATCATTGTTCTAGAAACATGAAATCTGATTAATTAAATTTAGAAGACCATATAATACTAAATCATCCATGTTATACAATGATTTATTTACCACCTTCTTTTACAGTTTACATGGTATACATTTGGCAATGCAATAAGGAAGAGTAAATTTAGAAGATTTGTATACCTTCTCTCACATCCAACATTTGGCAATTATTGATTGTGAAATCTTATTATAGATGTTACCATAATTAGAGAACTGCTTGTTTTTTTCATTTATTGTGAGTTGGTATGATGAATGATTTTGTGGTATCATTAAAAAATGCAGTTAAACATACTTTTTAGATAGAGAAATGCAATATGTTCAGCTTTGAATTTCATGTATCATTGATAAAGGTAAAAGCCAGAAACCAATTTGAAGTTGTGATTTAAATGCATTTTACATCTGGTTAGATGGCAGTAGAGTAGGGAACAGTTCCTCTTTTGTCTATTCTGTATGTATTATTTCATACATATATATATATATCACTCTATCAATTCAACTTGCAAATTGAATATATAATAAGTGAAATCAATTCCAATAAAGACAAATGCAAGTCAGGAAACTATAGGAAAAAACATGAGCAATTTGAGATATGCAAATGACATTACACTTATAATTAAAAAATAGAGAAGCTTTCATGTTTTTTTTTAGAAAAGTTAAATAAGAGAATGAAACAATAATGATACGTAACAAATTTACACCAGGTGAGAAGCAATGAAACACCTATAAAAGATTTTTAGATCGTAAAAAAATGAAGAATTGTTCAAGCTATTGTATTTCCTGTCTTCTATGAATATGAAAGTTAAATGTGGAAAAGTATCGATGTGTTCAAATTATGAAGACTTTTGGTAATGTGAATACAGTGATCAAATTAGACTTGAACTTTTGCCTGTAGGGGGAAAAAACTAAATTGAGTTTATCCTAATTTGGTCATATTATGAGATAATCTAATCACAAGAAAAGTATACCTTGCATGAAAAGATTCGTTATGAAAAAAATAAGAGAATAACCAGCAATGAGATGGACAGACTCATCAATCACATTGATGTTTGTCTAAAAATCTGTAGTGATAGTATTATATTGTAGTTGTAATTATATGTTGGACTATTTTCATCATCAAATATTAATTGCTAAATATATGTTGAAAAATTCAAACTTTATTTAAATTTTCAAATATATTAACTGTTTGCAATAGCAAGGTTATTCTCCTCTTTTTTTCAGATGTTGCTGGTCTTGCCAGGGACAGGATTACAATGGGAATCAAACATGAATCTTTGGATTATGAATATTGAATTTAAAGAAATTTGAACTAGACTAGGGATCAGCAAGCTTTTTAACATGAAGAGCCATTTTGTTTAAATCTCTCCCCCCCCTCCCACCACTAAAGGGCCACAAAGAAATAAACTATTTTCCTCTCCCCCCATTAAAGAACCATGAGGAAAGAGGTGAAAAATATGATCATGAAAAATATGAATTGCTAAATGATTGTGGATATATTTGAACATTTATTTTAGTAATAGAATCTTTATACATCCTAACTGAAAATAAAAATTTTCTTCAAAATAAATAAATAAAACAAAAAATTACTTTGATAAAGTTTGATTTATTCACAAATTTCTAATATGTAAATATTCATCATGTACAATAAAAATTCTTTTCAAAATAAATAAATAAATAAATAAAAACAAAAAATTACTTTGTTATAGTTTGATTTATTTACAAATTTTTAATATGTAAATATTCATCATATACAATAATTAGTATTAATATTTACTGAGGCTATAACTTCGATAATATGCGTATAAAATGCGATAGTAGGGACCTCTACAGGTGTTTTAACCACAAGATATTTGATAGCACAGTTTCAAATTAATTCTAAAAAGCAGTAATTAATCATTACATATGCACTGTATGGGCATATTAAACTAGCATTGTTTTTGTTGACTATGAGGAAATTCTTGATCCAAGCCACATGATAGAGAACTTTGAAAAGATAAGAATGGCCATTTTATTTTTGTATCTAAATGCAATTATATAGACTAATCATATGAAAGTAAAAGTGAATAATATAAAATATTCATGCTTTCAATCCAAGATACTTATGATTGGCCTATATAATTGCATTTAGATACAAAGATAAGATGGCCACTCTTATCTTTTCAAAGACTCTATCATGTAGCTTTGGTTTAGAGTTTCCTCATAATCAACTAGACGTTAGTTTAATATGACAGTGCAACACATGTATAGTGGTTGATTACTGGCTGTTTAGAATAAGTATTCTATTATAAGGCTGAATTGAAGAAACATCGTTGTAATGCGCATTTTTTCTCTCCTAGAGTCAATAAAATAGTTATTTACAAATTACAAGAGGAAATAAAGAATATGTTTATGTTTGTTATGATAAAAAAAAATCACGAGATTGGAATCAAAGAGACACATTTGGCTCGTGAGCAGCAGTTTGCTCCTGAACTAAAGGCAAGAAGAGTAGAGGTTAACAGTTGAATGTATTAGAAAAATTAAAATAAAGTCTGAATTTTTCTAAAGACATTTAATAATAATATTAGACAATGGAAATTATCCAACGTATAGTTACAATTAATCATGATAATGATTATGTAAGAACGGTATCGGTACATTCAGTAGAATGCTTATTTATTAGGCTGCAGAAAATTTAAGTCTGTATTTAAATACACATGTAAACCTTAATATTTTGCTTATTATTTTTTTTTTTGAGAGAGATTCTATTTCTGATTTTTTTTAAAATTTATTTTTAAAAATAATTTTGTATTAATATTTTATATTTTGTATTTATTTAATCTGTTTAAATTACTGCTTTTTTTGTCATTTTTTAAAAAAAACTTAACAACCAATATATTATCTTTTTTCTTGTGTAATTTGTTCTGTGATCAATCAATTCCAATTATCTTTACAATGTACAGAGCTCAGTTGTTGAGAAGTTAGTTTCTGAAAGAGAAGCTTTATTTAAAAAAAAAAAAAAGCTAGTTTTCTTTTTATATTTATAATAAAAAAAAAGACTGAAAAGTTCAAAATTTTAAGCTTTGTTATTCAAGTAATTTAAATAACATTGGAGAATTTGATTCCAAGTTAAAAACTGATTTTATTCTAAAATGATTAAACCATTTTTGAATTATCTTCAATTTAAAACATTTTAAAATTATATTTTCTTCTAAATACTCTGTACAACAGTTATTAATTATACATATCATGCTTATCTTTGATCTCTCTCTTTCATCATGTTCAATTGCTTATTTCTTTTATAGATAAGGAAAAACCTCATTAAGAGTAGGGATTGATAGGTGCATCTGTGTTCCCAAACTGTGGTTCGATTGCAAGCCAGGAGAAGCTTGGGGAAATATTTCAGATGACAATAAATGTTTTTTTTTTTTTCAGGTGATTAACTCTTAAATAATTTAGGTTGTCATCCAGCATTAACTGTTAAAGAATTGTCTAAATAGATTTTTGCTACAGAATAAAAGCCTGAAATTTATTTGTTTGGATCAGATGACTGGAGTGCATTGATTATATAAAAACAACAACTACAAAAGTGTTTGTAGTGTTATGCAATCTTGATTGTTGATCTGGAATGTGTCATGCTCCTACTAAGTCAATGGTTTAACAGTATCTTCTGTAAGTACTATCATGGTCATCACCATACTGAACTTTTTTTAAAAAATAAGCATCTTGCCTACTCTTTCTTCATACTGTTTATTTTGACAAATGTACTTTCAATTTTCTAATGTACCCAGCCTTTTTGTAAAGCATGTACAAAGTTCAAAAATGTTGATGAAGAGAATATCATACAACAATAGACATTAAACTCATAGTTTCTGATAGTTTTTTTTCATCCTTCTACAAATATACTGATGAGCATTATTATTTTAGTCTTTTTTTTTTAAAAAAAGTAAATTTCTTATTGACCTTAGGTCAACATGGGTGTGACAAGAATCTCAGCCTCAGGGTGGCCTTTGAGCATTTCATCATCAGATTTTCAATTGGATGGATGGTTGAAGAGTTGAAGCCTGCCCATTAAAGTATGAGGATTGTCTATCTTAATATATATATTTGAGCATTTATAGCATATATGTGTAGAGATGGTATTCTGGACCAACTGATGATTGCTGGTTTAGCATGAAATACATATATTGGTGATTATTTATATTTTCAACATATACGTGTTCAAGTGTATCAGTGTTATGAGATAGTGTGGAGAGTGGTGGGGCATGTGAAAGTCTGTGTTCATATACCTATATATTACATATATATACATAGGTATATAATAAGCTGTGTCTTTCAGTTATTTATTTTTTTGTTTGTACTGCTTATCTTGAACATTCTGTATTTTCAACTTTCTAATAAATATCCCTTTAATCTTCTTGCAAAGGATAGACAAACTAAAGAGAGTTGATGAAGAAAATATCTAACAAATAATAATCACTAAACCCATGGTTTCTGATGGGTTTTCTCTTTCTTAGAAGTAGCTTGTTAAGCAATCTTTTTTAAATATAAATATTCAATCCTTCAAAAATAATCTCAGGTAATGTCTTCACTGTTTTTAAATAGTTGAATTTTAATCCTTTCATTTAATTTTATAGGCATGTATTATTTTTTAAGAGCAAATAATGATTCAATATAGAAATAGTGTCATTATAAATTATGGAATTAATTAGTAATGTTAAATAAAATATGCATTATAATGAATACTGTATTATTTTATAGTTTTCAGTAACACAAATTTGGCAGCATAAATAACCCAATGGCTTCTACCTCTTGAGTTTAAAGTCGACCATATGATTAATGTTTCTTAACTTAAATATCAGTTGAGTTTTCATGGAGACAAGATAATTGTTTGAATGTTTAGGTGAATATGCATTTTCTTGTATATTTTAAATCATATACAGATATATTTATGATCCTTATCTCACACATGCTATAACATGTCAGTTAAGACAACAGTTGAGAACTGAAGGCAGAGGCTGCCATTAAATGATTTTATTTAGTTATTTACAATTACAGATCATTTTCAAGTAAAAGAAGACTGTATTAATTAGAAGAACTGTTTCATGGGTTATTTATTGCTGGATTTTATAAAATTATAACAAAAGATAAAGAGGTAGTTGATTTGAAAATGGATGTGCACTTTGAAAGAACTGCAGAGGTTGAAATAGGTGAGTTGGTCATATTATTAGGAAAGGATAATAGATGGATAGTAGAAATTTTTAACTTGATTCCAAAGATTGCAAAAGATATAGAAAAAGATTTCATGCAAAATGGATGGATGAGTTAAGGAAATTTGTTAATATGGAGATGAGAAGCTATGGATCAGAGAAACTGGATTAAAATGGAAACATCTTCATTTTGAAATAGATTAATAATGATTAAAATAATAATAATAAATAAAGGGATGTACTACTATAGGGTGTATTTTATTCTGCAATGATATCATGCCTGGTACAAAGTTACAAAAATTAAAGTTTTTTTTTTTCTAATCAAATTTCTTTGCAGTCATGCTGACTCATGGATTGATGGTTTAGAAACAGAGGTCTAAAGAATTAATTTTTTATTATGCTGCATAAATATTAATCTATTTATATGATGGGGGACTAAAAAATAACTGGAATTTTATAGTAAAAAATTGTTTATTTTTAAGTATTATAAATTGAAACTCTTTTACACCTGTCTAAATGTGTTTTTCATTTTTCAAACTAGTCTGGAAATACTTGCAAAGTGATGCTCTTTAATACCATCATCATTTTCCCCATCACTTGTAAGTCTGCAGAAAAAAAAAAAGACATTTTTTTCATTTGAAAGATTAAAAAAAAAAATGGGCGATGTGAAATTGAGCAAATACGGCTGATAGATAAGTTGGATCATGCTGAATTTAATTAAAAAGTGTTGTACACTGAAGGCTTTGAGAGATGACACTTACTTAGAATGGAGTTGCATTTTTTTCTTTGCCACAAAACAGGATATTTGCATTTTATTGCAAAATGTAAATGTTTCAGAACTTGTAAATAAAATGATAGACCCTTACAAATTAAATCTGAGAGTAAAATGGCATCTGCATAAAAAAAAAAAAAAATCAGTGTTGTTTGACCTAGCACTTCACTTGAAATACTTTTTAGGGACATGGTAAATTTAACATTTTAATTAAATCACTCATAAACTTATGTTTTTACAAGACCAGCTTGCTTATAGTATGTTTTAAGCATTATAGCGATTTTTGCTGCCGATTTCTGTAGACGAAAACAGAATTCAACATTCTTCAAACTTTTCAGTCATTGAAAAAATTGATAAATATGAGAAGTGCACTTTAAAAAAAAAATGTGCTGCATGGTACCACGATTTCACATGGTGTTGTTATTTGGCAGGCTAATGCAGAAGGGTACCTGCAAGAAATTTGTAACAGCTGAAGCATATGTTACTGCAAACCAGAGAATGATTCTGATTATTTTTGGGTTCCCCCTCCTATAGTTTGAGATTTGATACAGTCATTTGATATACTATATTTAATAGTTTCATAATACTAGCAATTTGTTTTTATGTTATTTTTTTTTATAATTATCTCTGAATGAATCTACATATGTTTTCACTATTGATGTAAATCAGGCATGTCAAACTCATTCAAACATTGGGCTATTTAATGTGACTGGTAAGATTCTCACAGGCCACATTACACTTATAAATTTTCTTAAAATTTTATTTTGAAGTGAGAATGCAGGAATATAGGTGGGGTAATTAAAGCACATTACATAGTTTAGTGAATTCAGTTCAATAATATACAATTGATATAGTATTGCTTTTATTTAAATATTTATTTTATTTGATTACATATTTATAAAACTACAATTTATTGTTTTTACCGGAAACTTGCTAGCACTTTCCTCCTACTAGTTTTCCAACATCTGGATTCAAAGACTGAGAACAATTTCCATTATGGCAGATAGATGTTTATCAGTTAATCTTGATCTGTAAGCTGTTTTATTTAATTTCATGCATGAAAATAATTGTTCACATAAGTATGTACTTCCAAAAAAGCATAAAATTTGTGCAGCAAATTTTTAAATTTCCAGATACCTTTCACCTAAATAGGATTATATTTTGGCAGTTCCTACTTCTCGATATTTGTTTTTTAAAATCAAATCATTCTAGAAATCAATCAATTCCACTTGTGTCGAAGTCAGAACTTTTCAACTTCAAAGGCAAAAGGTCTGTTGACAAGAGAAAAAATTTCTTCTAACTTCTCGAAATCATCAAAACGTTTATCGAATTCATTTTTTATTGTGAAAATGAGCAACTTTGATTTTGTGCTTTTAACTGCTCACATGTAGGAAAATACATTAAAACGTTTTTTTGCAAATGATTTTTAAACAAATTCAGTTTTTGTACAAAGCTTGCAACTGCATCGTTATATATTCATTGTCAGTTGATCTTTGTCTTACAATGTAATATTAAGATTATTCAGATGGCCTGTAATATTTGTTAAAAATGCTAGGTCTTGTATGCACAATGGATCTTTTATAATCTATATATTTTCGTTGTTTTTATCGTTCATTTCAAAAAATAATATTATTTCCTCCAAAAGCAGATAGAAGCTCTTTAGGACTTTGTGGCAGAACAACTAATGAACTTCTGTGTAATAAGGGAAATCTTCGAATTCGGATTCTAAATCTTTGAGGAATGAAGTAAATTAGCGATGGTTAAGTGCTCTCAATTGAATAAAGTTGACTATCTTTGTAACTGTTTTAAGTACTTGGTCCATTTTTAATAATTTAAACAGAGAACCTGTTGGTGAATGAGACAATGAAAAACTTTGATTTTCAGTTTATCTTTTACTCATCTTGTAATTTCCTTGTCAGTCATGACACAAAACCTTTAGTTTCACCTGTCATCGATTTAGCACCATCACTTATCACAGAAACAAACTTGTCAAGAGGCAAGTTAAATTTTTTTAAAATGCTCCATACGGCATCAAAAATTTCTTCACCAATTGTTGTTCCATGAAGAGGGATGAATTCTAACAATTCTTCAGTGATCATCATGCTATTATCACAACCATGAAAAAAAACAGCAACTTGTGCAACATCTCATCTGTGCTTTCATCAATCACAATTGAAAAGAACTGGATTTTAGTAGATATTTCATGTAGTTGCAAAGTGATGTCATTTACCATTTCAGTAATTCTATCTGCCACCGTATTTCTTGATAATGATATGTCTCAAAATGCCTGTATCTTTTCTGGACAGACAAATTTGGTAGCTTTTATCATACATTTCTTGATTAAAGAACCATCAGTGAATGATTTTGAATGTTTTGCTAATAAATAGCTTACTTCATAACTAGCTCTTATCACTGATTCATTATTTTTCATGAATTTTGTAAGCACCCTTGCTGGCTAGGAAATGAATTCTTCATTGTTTTTAATTTTTTTATCTTATTTTTGCTTCAAAACATGAAAATTATTCTTCATGATTAGCGCTATAATTTCGCTTAATGTTGTATTCTTTAGTGACATTAATCATTTCTTTGCAAATTAAGCACGTAATCTTATTGTTCACTTCCACACAAAAATAGTTCAGTTCCCACCTTTCTTGAAATTTTCTTCCCTCGTTATCAATCTTTCGTTTTTTATTTAGCATTGGAAATGGCATTTTCTGTAATAAAAATAGGGCTTTAGATTTAAATTTTAAAAATTAAAAAAATTGCAGTTACTTTTCTTACATTTTTTGAATGAGTTATAAAAGAAAGCAATCCACCAGTTTTTAACACACCGATGGGGACAAAGAAACTAGCACAATTGCCTTTTGTTACAATTCTAAGAAAAACCCAACATCTGCAGATAGCTGACTAAAGTTTTGCTGGAATATATTTATGTTCTCAGAAGAACAGCAGCACATTATTAATGTTGCCAGTTTGGTGTTCATTATATCTCAAATGCTTCATCATAAAAGCATGTCAAAAATATTTAGCTATGTGCATATCCAAGAAATACAAATTAGCTATGTATATAGCCAACAATTATTGTAATTAAATATAAAAGTTTGTTTTTAAAAACTTTTTTAAAATTAATTTATTGTTTGCAACATATCGTTCTGTTTTCATTTTATTGCATACCATCATAGCCATGGGCCATGAAAAATCATATCGAGAGCCACCAGTTTGACATGTCAGATGTAAATAATTCCAATACTGTCTTACCTACCAAACAGTGATTCTGATATAATTAGGAAAGAAGTTCATATTAACATTAAAATTTAATATTTTAGTATTTAGATAATTGAAATATTTTCTTGAACAATAGACATTTAAATAATAATTGACTTAAAAATGAATAATTATTAATTCAAATAAATAATTCAACTTAAATAATAAAATTTATATAATTTTTTTCTTTCTATTTTTTTTAGTCATTTCAAATGATTTGTCCTTTTTCATTTTTTTCTTTAGTGGAATGAAACATATATAGTGAAGCTGTGATATATTTTATATTCTGTTTCAGATCTCACATGCATCATACATTATATATCACATAAAATTAGCTCCTGTTTTGATTACAATAGAATGTATATTATTTACATAATTGCATGAGAACAGAACTTTTCAACACACATGCATAATACAAATGTGTTTCTATGCATATAACACACATATATAATTTAAGATTATAATATAAACAAAATTTAAAAAGAAACTCATTATTAATAAATTGAGTGAGCACATTTGCATATATATTTACTGAGTATATTTTTAGTCATTCTGCATTGACTAAAAAATAAAAATAATAACCAACTTATTGTATCTTATCTTTATTTTTTTAAAAAATAAAATGAGTATGACAATAAACTTTCATCACAGTAACGCTGTGGTCAATATTATTTTTCTTCAATTACTTTTTAGCATTCTTGTTATCAGCAGAATAAGCCTCTCTAAAAATTGTTTTGATGTTTTTAAGTCTGCATTGAACTTTCTGACATAATATGAAATACCTTTTTTTCTTGCACCATTAAATCAATTATTTTATTGCTTAAGAAAGATATTTGTAAATTTTTAAAACATTTATTTGTACATTTAGAATTTTTTTTTATGCAAAATACTATATACATCAGAGCACAGATTAAAATGTGGGTAAACTCTTAAGAAATGGGAAGTCTTCTGATTATTTATTTAATTTAATGTGAGAATTTTGTAACATATAGTCAATAAATATAAAACTCAAACATGTTAATAGTAGTCATTATATGATAAAACATATTAAATTTCTCATGGTAGAATCCACAACTAGAACTGTTATTTTTCAGACTATTCTCATCTTTAAGCTTAGCATTTTTTCTCATTTGTTGTCACAATGCAGATCTGCTATAAGCATTTAATAATGTGAATTTAAGTGATTTTAAAGTTAATTAGATGTTTAGGTCTGTCTGCTACAACCAATGTTGCCTAAATTAGAGGAGTACTTTAAGAATGAAAGCTTAATTCAAATTTAAAATCCTAATGTGCATCAAATACTTATTTAAAATTACTCATCAAGGATCATCAAATTTGGAGAGGAAGAAGAATAAATAAGCATATAGATTCCTATTATATTTTTATTGGAAAACTTCTCTAATTATAAAATAACAATGTGTTTTACTCTTTTAAATAATAATACTTTTGTACTTAATTGTCATTTCCTTTAGCAATTGAATATAGTACTATAAATAAAAATTGAAAATAATAATAGATGTTAATAATAATATTTGAATGTGAAACCATGACCTGAATTTATTTTGTTAATTTTAATTAAAGAAAAGACTGAAGCAGTTTTTCACTTTCAAACATTATTATATAAAACATTTTTTTTGTTATCAAGTAGATTATTTTCATATTCTGATTTTTATCTTTGTATATGTTAGAGGCCATAATTTGGGAATTGGTAAAAATCAAGCTTTATTTAAACAATCAAAAGTTAAGATTGATTTTTTTTTTTAACATTCATTCATTCATTTTTTAAAAAACTATACAAGCCCATAATATATCTTCAAGTCTCCTTGGGAATCCATGGTCTGATTAAAACCACAGTTATAGGATATTGATCCAATTAATTAATTCCCATCAAGGATTTGTTATAAATAATTTTAATTGCTTTAAATCTGGACTTGTATAAATCCGAAATTTTGCCTAATTCTTTCCAGTAATTTTTTCTTCTCTGTCTTTAAAGGAAAATAAATATATGTAAATAATATATTTATTGTTAGTAGTGTTTCAACACTGTTTATTATTTTTTTTAATATAGTTTATTCTAGCTTCTCAAATATTTTAAGATACTTCATTAACTTCAATAAAGTTTTTTATGTCAAGATTCATGATATATATATATGTTTAATGTACTCAAGGATTTATTTTTTTATGCTGTGATCTGAACATTAGTTTCCCATTTGTCAATAGAATTATTATTGTAGAAAGAATTTTTAAAAAATCTAGAATAGAATTGATGTAGGAAAAATTATTTACTGATTTTTTTTTCTTTGAATAACATAATCACCATCATCTTCAAAGATTATCACTCCATTGCAGGATGATTTTTTAAAAATTTAATCCACTTTCTCTTATCTATTCTTTTTTTTTTTTCATATTATTACAACTCTTTTTTCATCCATATTTCTCACATGTGATCCATTTCTAGGCATTTGTAATCTGAGTTCCAATTCAAAACTCTGGTTGTTCATTCATTGTTATCTATTTTTAGCAACATGTCCAAGTCTCTTAATTGTTTCAGTAATGGCAATGATATCTGTTTATTATCTCAGTTATACATATATCACTTATAATTTTATATATCTTTCTGTTTTTTGTTGCATGATCTGTAGTCCTAAATCTCAGGTTCATAAGTAAAGCATTATATGTATATGCTTCACAATATGTTACCAAAAAAAAAGATTGAATTTTTAGATCATAAAGATCCATCATTTATTTAATGTTATAAATTAATATCGAGTTGGCCCTTATTTATCTATTAAACCTCTTCAACATGCTTTCTACTATGTTTCGTAAAACAGCATCTGCATTGTACTCTCATTTTGCTCTTACTAAAGTTTCTAAGTCTTCAATTGCAACCAAGTTGTATTTAAAATTTCTGATATGGCAGCCCAGTTTTCATAAAGATATTCTATTAAATTTAAATTAAGGCTTTGTGAAGATGATACTAAGCTTAATATTTCATTTTTTCCAGTCATTCAATGACCCAGAATATTACATTACTAGTATCAGTACAAACATCAAATTAACTACATGTTAAGGTAAGCTTCAACACTAGGAATTTTTATTATACAACCAATGGGGCACAGTTACACATGAGAAAAATTGTCTGATGACTTTGAGAAGTATTTGTATAAAAAAAAACAGTTTTGTTCACTGTACTTTAGAGACATTTATTGTTAGCCTGAATGATCATTGGATGCTACATAGTATAATGTTTTTATATCCATATTATCAGATAGGTTTTTGCTTTTGCCATCATCAGTGGGATTTAAGATTCAAAACTGGGACTAATGCATGTATGCATCTAGCAGCTACTTTTGTCTTTTTTTTTTTTTTTTTTTAGAATATTTAAACCAATTGCCTGAAATAAAAAAAAAAAAAATTGCAAAGTATTTGGACTCTAGCCATTTCTCACTTGCATAATTGTATAAGTCTGATATTAGATTATTTTCTGCATATGATGTTGGTATAATTGTATGTAAATATATGATGTAAGGAATTTATCTTGGGTTGCACTGCAAGCAACTGAACAACCATCCTCTCTTCTTTTATCTATAATAGATCTAATGTCACAAAGTTTTGTTTACTCTAGTAATTACTAAGTACTGATATTAAAAAATTAAATTAAATTTAGCACAAAATTTTCAATGTTAAAATGTATAAAGTATGGGTTTAGTATTCAGACAATTTCATCACTAGAGGTAAAGATTGCATCACTTCTCAAAATTTTACTACCAGTGCATCAGGACTTATCTGATGAAATATGGGCTGTTCTGGTTCTTTCTTTATCTAATCAAGTATAAATAGTTATATACCTATTTGTTGACCAATATTAGATAGCTGTCTGTTTCTTTGAAAAATTGTGGCAAGCATGCATTTAAATTCTGTTGAATTTTAGATCTTTATGGATTTGAACCCCATCATAAGCTAACAGATTTATATACTGCACTACTGAACTTGATTTATTGTTCCAAAAATGAAAACATCTCATTTTTAGATACCTATTGATAAATAATCTTACATTTAGAGGTTTTTATTTTATAAAAAATATAATAAGGATGACAGTAATAAAATACTATATATATTTTAAAAAATATTTTCCTAATTTTTTTTCTTTTAATAATAAATTTGTTTACTTGTTAAATGCTGTAGGAATTTGTATAAAAAAATTCAAATCCATTATGTAACTTTAAAAACAATTTTTTTTAAAAAAAAAAAAACTAAAATCAAGAACCATTAAAAAAGTCTTTTTATTTATTTATTTCAATTTTTATAAGTAAACTGAAAATATACTACAAAAAATATTTTCACTAATTACAGTCAGAATTCTGAAAAATATGCTTTATTTATCACTTCACTTCCTTTTTTAAACATTTTGGTAGTAATCTTTTTCATATTGTATTAAGCTTTCTATCTACTAAACAGTAGCTTATTGATTGTTGAGGATATTTTCCATTTCTTGCCATCATTTAAACACAAAATATTTGACTTCTCACTAATTAAAATTACATTGTAAATACTACTATTTCTTATATCATCAAGATGCTTAATTATTTCTTAGATATTTAACTTTTTTCTGACATTTTGCAAATGATTTGAAATGAAGTTCATAATAAGAAGGGGAAATTATGGGGTTAAAGTTAATGATGATAGAGTTATATATATAATAAGTGAAAACTGTAGTTGAGATATATGATGTGGTACCATCAAAAATGATTGAGTTTTTGTTCAGGAATCTTTACTTCGAAATTCATCACTCTTTTAAATCATATAGGTCAGATCTTATGAATATTAGAACCTAAGTGACTATGGGAGTTTTGATTTACAGAACTATCAGCTTTTGAGTCAATCATACCATGGCTGTGCAAACCACATAGTTCATTCTAGTGTTAATGCAAATAATGATAGGAACAACTATGTTAAATAGTAATAATATTTTAAGCAATAGTACTTACTAATACTTGTTAAAGTACACTTTTTTTCCATGAAAGTATTTTTGACGTTTTTCTCCAACTATATATAATATCTGAGAGAATCATGTATAGCAAGGAACTCATTTATGCTCACTCTAATTATTTTATAGTTTTTCTTTAATTAATTCCATTTTCTGGGATTAAATTCATTTTCCCCATTGAGCAAGTTCCATGTGGTTGTTTTTCTTCATTCTTCAATTTTCATTCTTGAATAATGTTACTTTACATTTTTTTTATCTTACTTATTCATTGCTTAATTTCAATTTCTTCTATTTCTATCATTCTTTGTGTTTCATTATTTGTTATTTTTTTTCTGTATGATTTTTTGACTGATCTTTGTATGAAGTTCATTTCACAATGCTTAGATTATTTATGTCTTAATCATTAAGCATACTTTGTTTTCTTTTGAAGTTATAATTTGTACAATTGATTTTATATTTGTTGTCTTTTTGTTTTTTTCCATACAATGAAATTAAGTTTACTGATTAATGTTCTCAGAAACATTTGTTTATATTTTGACTATTTACTAATAAGTGATTATGTCTATAATTCTTCAACATCTTATATTACAAGAACTTGATTGTTAGTTAGATAGTAATTATAGCTTTTCTTTATACCGGTAATAAAATAAATAATCAAGTGGTTTTATTGTTCAAGATTTTCCAAGAAGTGTGAGCACTAGAAGTGTTAGAGCTAGAACCGATCTTTAGCTCCAGAATCCGCCATTCTACCGCTGCACGGAGCGTAATGATGGTAATAATAATTTACTATCTAAAATAATTTATTTTAAATTAATTATTTTTTCTAAAATCAATAATTAAATTTTTAAATATTGCAATTAGTTATGTATATATATTCAAAAATGTAATTTGGCATTTAAGAAGAAACAGATTACAAACTGCATTTCACAATCATCTTTTGTAGATGTAAAAATTATATCTACATTAATTTTTTAAAAAAAAAATGTAATTTGTTCCTGATAAAGCGTAATTTGTGCTTAGAGCAATTTTTTTAAATATTGATTCCCAATGTAAAAATTGCTCTTAGATAAAGGGAGCAAATAAATAAATAATTTATTGCCAATACTCAAATCTGTTGCTTTTTTTTTAATTATATTTTTAAATCCATTAGTTATATTAAAACTACTATCACTCGTCTTAAATTTTATAAAGATGTGTGATCATTTAAAATAAAAGTAAGCATGCGTTTTTTGTTCAGCTTTTGTAAACATTTGTATATACATATATATCAAGTTGCGGAATGTATACCTGTTGTGTTTTATGTAAATAAGATTGATAATCCATCAAAGGGGTAAAAGTAATCATATTGAGATTACGAGATGTTCAAGCACCAATATCTTTTAAGCATATAACAGTCTATTACTCATTTGCCAAAATGAGATATTCTTTGTTTTCCCTTCAGTTAGGAATTAATTTCGAGTCTTTAGATCTCAAATCCAGTGCCCTATTACTACTTTAAACTGCACATTATTTTTGATGATTCAATCTCTTAACTTCAATTTCTATAATTGACAAGGAGATAAGAGTGTGAATCTTCCAGTAAAAAAAAAAAAATCCTTGTCATACTTTAATGATTGCAAGTGTATGCAATGCTAATTAGTGAGTTCTCAGGTATTTCCTCAATGAAATAAGAATTTATTTATTTTTTCCTTTGGGCCTTTTTCAGATTTAAAAGCAATTTTAATTCTTTTCTTCTGAATGGTGGAATAACAACGACTCTCCCTCCCCACAATCCTTAACTTTTGAATATATTATCTTGAAAAGTAAATGCACAAATGGCAATAAATGGGGCAATATCTATAGTATTTAATTTTGTTATCTAAATTATTTACTTGAAGAATTTTATGTTCCATTTTAATTCATTAATTCCAACTATTTGTTTAATATAATGGAAAGTCGTGACAATATCTTGACCAGTGATCGTATATATGATTGGGGCTCTGCATCCTGATAATATCTTTATATATTTTTGTTTTAAATCCCATTACTAACTTTATATGTATTTGTTTGGAATTAGTTACCTAAAATTATTCACTTTATATGCTCACTATAGAATCCCTTATAATTGTCATATATTAAACCAGTGGTTCTCAATTTTTCGTATTTTGCACTCCCTTTTTACCCTGAATATTTTTAAGTGTCATGCGTAATGTAATATTAAAAGATAGACGAGAGTAACCCAATTGGTGTGAATTTAAATTCGATTTGGCAAACCTAAGGATCACTATTAGTGCAGTTGCGTGACATATTAAGTGATTTAACTTTTAACCTAATGAGTCTCAAACTTTATCTGATGTCTTATTCATTTATTCGATGCTCCCTCTGCCAAGCTATGGTACACCCCCCCCCCCAAGAGGCACACCCCACGGTTTGAAAAATGCTCAAATAAACCATTATGCTCTTTTAACATAAGTAAACATTTTTTTAAAAATAAAAACCTTTAATGCTTTATTTAGAGCTATGAATATTTAAAGTAAAATTCTAAAAAATATGTGTGTGAACGCTATGAGATGTAACAATTTTTAACATTTTTTAATGACATTTTTTGGGTCCAATATTGTAATTTTGTTCAGGAGTATAAATCGTCAAATGTAAACTTTTAGATGCAAAATTTATTAAACTATTTCTGCTTATGGTTATTAAACTTTTCTGATTTATTTATATTTGGGGGGGGGGGGGATTCTAATGAAAAAAAGGCTACATATATATAAATTTTGCTTGTCTGGCAAGTAGTCTCTACTATCTTTTAATGGAAATAAAAACTTATATGCATAGTACCATGACTGAATGGATAAATGTGAAGAATTATCAGAAGTTATTAACATTAGTAAATTTTAATATAAAAAAGCAGCATAGTCTAGTACATCAAACCATTTCTTTTTAATTAATGTCAATAATTGTTTTTGAAGTCTAATCTAAACATTCTTAAAAGTAAAATGTTTGCTTATTAAAGAAAAGGAGTATAAAGTTCTGAGAGTAGCTTTGGCTTCAGTCAACATAAATAATTATTTTGAATATATGAGATATATGAATATATTTTATAATGTTATGATCTTGTTAAACTTTTCTGAGTTTCCTGTGTGAATTCACACTCATGGTTGAGCATTGACAGAGGAACTGTTTATAACAATTGATATTGTAATTAAATTTTATGTAAAAATATTATTTGGGTTAAATACAAATCAAATTTTTTTTAAAATAATAATTTTGGTAAATAAACAAGTGACAAAGAATATGCATATATGTTTAGTCTTCTGAAAGATGGGTTGAGATGACAGAAAAATACTGTAATAATATTTTAGAACATTGGATGGTTTAACATAGTTATTGAATAGTGGCCTCAAGATTCCTGGTTCAATGCTCAGAAAACTAAAAAAAAAAGACAATCAATTGGTTAATAGAATGAACTGTAATGCTTAATTTGCCTCTTGAATATTCAAATGTTGCATAACCTCATAAGCAACTAATCATATAATTTATTGTTGTTGTTATAACATTTGATCACCACTGTTGGTATTTTAAAATTTATTACTACTCTTTTAACATTACAGTGCCTAAACATAGAGCATCTCCTGTTTCAGATGTATCTGTAAAATTTGGAATTCTCATTATAAATATGTTTAGTGACACTTCAAATCTTTGTATTTCTTGCTCCTTCAACTATCTATCAGAGATCAATTAGATTGGGGTAGTTACCCATTCATTTACCTTATGTATTTACCAAACATTTTCATGAAGAAAATATCAGGACTTTTAAATGCTTATAGAAATTATTAAAATATTAAAACAGAGTAATGAAATTTTTATATTATCTAGCATTATTTTTTGATAAAAATACTTTTTAACCATTAGTTAGAAACAACAAAATATTTAGCATAATAATTCTAAGCGGTATGATATAAATTTTTTGGAAGTGGAGATTAAATGAATTCTTGAATTGTAATTAAGCTTTTCTAAATTATGATTTTCAAGGCTTGTTCCATATTATTAGATAATTATTCTGCTATTATAATCAGCAAATCAAAATCTCATTTCATCCAAAAAGGCTATGTTTTTTTAATTTCTGATTTTATAAATACCCGCTTTTACACTATATTTGTGGTGAGTTTTGGAGAAGACTCTTCAGAATCAATAAATCTGCTTTTCAGATCACTTAACAAAAATGAGTAATTTGTTAATTGTTTTACAATCAATACATTTTCATGATATTTTATGATATTTTTCAAAGTTATTTCGGTTTTGGATTTTTAAAAAATTCTATCAATTCATTAGTAATTGATTTAGATTTAAAACAACTAAAGATGGATCAAAAGTCACATCTGATGCTCAAATGTCACATGATTTCTGAATGATTCACTATTCAATTAACAAATCAAATGATTTTTTTTCTTTATTGCCAAGATTCTTAGAAATTGTATTTTCTTAGACAATAGTTAAAATTGGATAATTCAAGTAACTAACTATTAATTTATCTTGTCTTTTCTTCAGTGTTTTTTACATCTTCACTTTATTATTGATTTTTCTATAGACATAGTCATGCCATTATTTTCCCAATCTTGTTTTATTAATATCTTTCATTTCTTTATTCAGGTTGTTTATTCACTATCCTTATACTATCCATCCTAACCAACTCTTCCTCTAACAATGGATTTTTTTATTTTATTATAATATTATTTTTTTTTAATTACTATTAATTATTTTTCATTTTAGGATTTCATTCTTTTTTTGAATAGATTGACTTTTGTATGTTTCTTTTATTAAATAATAGGGGAGCAAAAGATAAAAGAAATTAAAAAATGATCAGGGAATTTGAAACTTATGTGAATTTTATATTCTCACTATGGTATACACGGTGCTGGCCCACCTTTATTCATGCACTGGAGCATCCACTCGAGTTATATATTAACAAAATGGAAAAAATTCGGAAAAGGGACCAGAATTTGGCCACCTCTTACATCTACGATTCTATATGGAGGTTATTGATTTGGCTTCCAAAAGCTGATCCCTTTCACTCCTGAATAGAAAGCTCCTACCCTGGAGAGTAATTTGAGGCTGAATGGCCTGTATCCCTTTGTGATGATTCATCTTGCTCTTCATTATTATTGCCCAGACCCTGAGTTTTATGGAAGTAAATGAAGTGTCGATTTGGTCATAGAAAGCATGGACAAAAGATTAGATCTATCGTTGAACTGTATAAGATATGCAAGTGTGGTCACCTATCAACAAGATACTATTCCGGACTCATTCCTTGCTGATATGCTTCATATTAATCCTTTCAGCCAGTGTCAAGCAAGATATCAATATTGTACTTTCATCCCCCTGATTATCATGTAATCATGTGCTGTAAACAAATTTGTGAATAAAACATTCTATATTTTATAAAAATAATAATAATAATAATTTAAGCATATGAGTATTATATATATATAATTTTTTTTTTTTTTTACAATTTAAAATCTAAAATATCTTAATTAGAAATAGCAAACTGTGAAATTGGGAAAAAAAAATATCTAAATTGAATAAGTCCTATTTGTTTAGTCTGGGGTTTTTTTTTGAACTTTCAGATACTAAAAAACAGTCACTGTTGGACACCATTAGAAAATATCATGCTGTTTTTAAAGGCCAGAAGCTGATTTTTTTTTACACCTGGCAAATTGGAAAGTTGTGAAGTTACTATATAAAATTATTTACTGTCATTCCCTTATTGATTTTTCCTTCCATTTTGGCATATTTAAAAATATGTAAGGAGAATTGAAAATAGAAATGTATTATGAATAATGGGGGGAGGGTAGAAAACTATTTATATCTGTGTATAATATGCTGTTGGTTTCAAGTCTTAATCCTGGAATCAAGCAGTTCGAGTATAAAAGTTACATTCAATTGTCTGTGGTACACACACCTCTTTATTTAAGAATATCTCCAGGAAATGTTTAATTCTTAAGACCATCTTATTCTTATTTTTAGGCTAACTACTTATGACATTTTCTTTTATACTATAATGAAATATAAGTATATATAGTTAAGCTAGATGTAATTAAAGGGGATTTGAACCCAGGCTTTAGTCATCTACTCTATGCAGTAGAACTGATACACATAACCACATACATGTGAAATAAATAAATGATCTCCAAATATATATTTCATGTTGAACCGGCACTCATCAGTTGGGTTGGATTATCATCTCCCTCACATATATACAATCAGTGCTTGATTTACATTAAGATAGCAAATCTACCCACTTTAATGGTCAGGCTTCAAACCTCTCCATTCTCAAACTCTTCAACCATCCATTTCACTGAAAATCTGATGATGGAATGCTCAAAGCCCTTGTTGATCCCAATATATTTAAAGTCAACATGGGTACAACTATAATATTGGTATCAATAAGGCTTTTGAGCATTCGATCCTCAGATTTTCTGTGTTTTGAATGACTGGAGAGTGGAGAGAATTGAAGTCTGGCTATTAAAGTGTTTAGATTTGATATCTTAATGTAAACCGATCACAGATTATTTATATGTGTGGAAGATAATGATCCAGACCAACTGAGGAATGCTGGTTCAGCATGAAATACATATATTGGGGATCATTAGTCTTTTTCACATGTAGGTGGTCATGTGTATCAAATATATTGGATAGAATGGATGACTGTAAGGAGCTTACCCTTTAATTACTTTATACTATACATGCATGAAATTTTTAGTATGCTTATTTTAAAGCATATGCTGGCAAACAATAGCAATTTTGTGATGACTAAATAATCTTATTGTCTAAGAACAATTTGCCTCTACCTACTCTAAAGTTATCTAATGAATAATTACACTTGTTGATGTAGTAGTATAATAGTGGCATACCTGAATTAGTTTCTGTCAGTGAGGAGCCTGGGATTCAAAGCTTGGACTCATGTAGTTGTGCATTTTGGAAGCCTTCTTTCTCTTCTTGTTGTTATTCAACTTTATAGTCTGAAATTAAAAAAATGTATATTGATTATTCAGGTTTGTATTAGGTAGCTCAAGAATAGAGTGAAACTGCTCTTGGAAGCATGTTAATAAGCATATAAAAAAATCACCATTATTGATATCTTATTGTCTAGTTATCACAATTGTTTTTCAGACAGAGAGCTGACTCAGTCCTATATAGAAAAAGAAATAAAAAACTACTTGTTTGTGTGCATGCTATATATATATGAGATATCAAAAATAATTTACATTGATTTACTACCAACTTGAATTACATTGATTCAGTACAAATTTTAATATCTGTATGGTGATTGTAAGTATCGTATTGTTATGATAATGATACTACAATAATAAGAAACACTTATCATTAATAATGTTATGTTTTGTTAATTCTTTCTGCCTACTTTTTAACAATAATTGAGTCATAAAAGTTTTCTTTATATGACTGCAAGTTTGGCATCTTATTGCAATGAAATAATATTTTCATCATTTTATCATTTGATTTAACAAATGATTCTTATATATAACACCTTTGAGTCCCCCTTGTGAGCTTAATCTCAATGGGTATCAGATATTTCTCTAGTGTTCTTATCTAGGAATATTATTTCTTTATGTATCCTGAACAGTTTAAAGATTTTTGGATTGATTCACTATTGGTTAAAATAGTTACCCCCCTATCTGAATAGGGTCTTTAGTACAAAGCTCACCATATTCTTTATCTCCAATAAAAAAAGCTTATATGATGCTATTTTTTCCAAATTAATTAATATGTTCAAGTGAAGAAAATTGTATGTTTAGTTCTGTGGTAGACAACTTTTCTTAAATGTGAGCCATTTTTTGGAATGAAAATCTTGCCCCCCCCCCCCAATGTTAATTAATTTACTAATAATTTTAATATTATATTTCAAAGTTTTTTGGAAACAAATTTAAATATATAATAAACCTTCTAATTATATAATATTTTTTATAACAGGCAAAACTCACTATACGTATTGCCACACACAGCAAACTAGAGTAATCAATGGATGCCAGAAAGCTTGTGCATAAAATCCCCATCTAGTGCCTATTCATCCAATATCCCAAGACTAGTTTCTGGCTTGTGGCCTTCGTCAGTGAGGAGCCTTGTATCTGAGAGCATTGCATCTAGATTATTCTAGCTTGCTGTGTGTGGCAATACGTATTGTGAGTTTTGCCTGTTTTAAAACAGTTATACACAAGCATAAGAAGTGGTCGTCACGTGATGTTTAGTGGCTTAATATTTTTTATATTAAGTTACATTTAAATTACAGTTTTCCTGATAATAAGAAATTGTTTGTGGAAAATATAATTTTTTTTTACAGAAAATATTTAAATAATAACATTAGAGTTAAGAATATCAAAAATTAATCTAATAATTTATCATCAGTTTCTATTATAAGTAAATTCTTAAGCATGTTTGGGTAACAGTAATGTTGTCAATCCCAAATGACATGCTATTGCAATGAGATTTACATAAATTTAAATAAAGGAATGAAAACTGTCAAACAAACTTAGCTCAAATTTATACTCAATATAATTATTGGTAAATGATATATTTATAGATAAGTGATCAATTATTGAAACTTCTGTAATTGTGCAGTTATAATCAAATAAATTATAATTTAATTGTTTTTATTATTATCAACATACGATCAAAAAAAGTGCAGAGTAATGATCAGAATTTATATTAAAAGCAAACTAAATGCAATTTATCCATTACTGACAACACTTTTTAGCAAAATCCTTTATAGTATCTATATGCATACACAATCTTAGGATTAGAAGAAGACTTCAGGATAGTTGAAACATAAGATAGTGTATGCATATAAGTACAATAAAAGGTTTTTCCTAAAAAGTGTTCAAAGTAGTGGATAAATTGCATTTATAGAAGTTCTTATAGCAAAATAAAGGTGGTGAATTTGGTAATATTTCTGTAGAAGCAAACTATTTGTTGGAAGCCATGATCAGTTAGATAAATTTTTAATTTTTAAAAATAGTTTATATTCTCAACCCAATAAATTCATTAGAATAATAAGTGCTGCAGACATAAGTTAAAAAAATTGGTATTTGATAAATATGAATGATATATAATCATGACAGAAATGTATCGCCAGAATTTTTGTTCATAATGAATATATTCAGTTCTGTATGGTTATTCTGATCCACAGTGTTTTATATTATCAAATTATTCTCATAAGGCATAAAGATTATAAATCTTCCCAAGGTCTGATTAATGTAGGTGAAGTATTTTTTTGTTCAACAATAAATTCTTTTACCTAAAGAGTAAACAAACTTATCTGAGCTTCTGAATTTTTTCTGAGTTGTTCATAATAGTTTTCGATTATATGTACTAAGACATATATTAATGTGTATTTAAAATGTACATCCTATATTAACTATCTTGCATGAATAACTTAGTTGATTATTTTTGAAGTAAATATTTTGCTGCACTCTCTCTCTATCATAACTTTTATAACTATAATACCCAGGCAATTGTCATGTAATCTCATCCTAATATAACATTGATATTGTGATAATCTGCCACGTAAATCTACCTTTTTTCACTAAAATAAATTCACTTGCTTGGGATGGGATGTCTAGTTTTTCACCACCTTTATTTAACACATATTTCTAAATCATCTATCCAATTTGCTAATGTAACATTCATTTCCTTATAATGTTCAACAATTTCAGCCATTCGAGAAATTTCTTAGTACTTTCAGATGTAGCTTTAGCATTTTCTGCCACTTTACATAAAGCAGTAAATCCTTATTAAAATCCATTATAATAGTTTTTAAATTGCTAAACGTTACTCTAGTTGGCACAGGGTGGCACTACTGTATAGAGAGTTTTGCCTAGATTTTAAATTGTTTATCATATCCAAAATAGTTGGTAATAAATTCAATTTATCCCCTAAGTGTAAACTAAAATCATCAACTGCATCTGATACCTGATCATTATCTGAAAATTCTGCCTTACACATGTTACAGCATCTTAAATATTTTTTCTTAGTCATCATTCATTTATAAATTTAAACAGACATAGAAGAACAAGTAAAGTGATAGATATTTTGACAATCTTTACAAACAATATATTGACTGTCAGCCATTTTTTTATTTATCTAATATATAAAATATTTAAGGTAATTTTTAAACGTGTGCTTTCAAGAAAAGCCATTGATGTTGAGAAGAATATGATACCTATTGAATGTAATTCAAAAGAAAAAACATCATTGTAGAGATTATATATATAAATGTTAAGAAAAAATATGTTGTTTTTTTTCTTAGAGGAAGGGCTTCATAAAAAAACAAATGTAAAAATTTGAATATTGTTTAACAGGATTATCAGAATGGTTTAGGACCAGATTGTCATGAATCTTTAATGCTTTCAGTCAGCTCTGCATTAATTGTGATAGTGGAATTATGCATTTGTCAACACATTTATATTGTTTAATGATATGGATACAAGTTATAATTCTAATCTTTTTCTTCATTGTTTTTTAACTCTTTATCCATTATTGTTTTCTTTTTTCTCTCTCTTTTCGAATTGGAATCGCCATTCTCATTCACAACTGTCTGTTAAGGATGATGATGATAATGAATTTATATATAGATGTGGACATTCTTGCACTGATATCTGAACCATTACTTGTATCTATATCATTATGAAGATATCAAGAATATATAATGCAGTTTATCATAGTGGTAGATTGACAGTCTTAAATTTTCACTTTTGGTGTTCAAATGTCACTTGATCTCTTGAGTCATTATATGTTATACATAATAGTTCATAAACTACATGTTTTGGGGCTGACTATGAAATTACCTTTCCTTTATTTTATCAGTATTTATTATTATTTTGTTTGAAATATCTTTATTTAGAAAGGTGATTGGATTAATTGGAATTGCATTTTTTTTTTTTGTTGGTCTTGAATACCAGTGCACATGCAGTTGGGATAATTTTATTTAATACTTGATAAAAATGTTAAATTCTTTTGCTTTTTAAAAGTTATTTATTGTTTAATCAGTAAATTATTTATTTTGCAAAGTATTGCTTGCAATAGTAAAGAACTATATTATAGTAGGCCATGCTTTTAGTAATATCAAAATCATTGCCTTATAACGAATTAAGAAATCTAAGCTGCTGTAATAATTTTTATTAAGAATTTACAAAAAGGCATTTTATCATACCTTGCCAAGATTGTTTTGGGAATTATAAAAACTGCTTTTCCTTAGGTATTAATGATACATTCCTCTTATTTAAAAATGCAGTTAATCTTTACTATTCAACACTGGTTGGTAGTGATAAAGACTGTATTGTTTTATTTTTTTTAAAAAATGGTAAATGTTATTAGCATTCGTCTAAAACATCCCAGATTAATGTGTAATTAATATTCTTCATGAAATTTTCTATCACCCAGGTATATGAAGTGTGCCTGTATTTCAAATATTTACACATTAAGCCTGTATCCTGCCCATCCCTCTTCTATGTATTTAAATGAATAAGGTACTATACATAAGGGGTCAGAATGACTTGAGGTCAACATGGGCATGGCAATAATATTGGCATCAGCATGGGATTTGGGCTTTCCGTTATCAGATTTTCAATGTTATGGATGGCTGAAGAGTTGGATGTTGGAGTTAATTGAAACCTGTCCATTAAAGTATGAAGATTTGCTATTTTAATATAAACTGAGCACTGATTATATATATATGTGGGAGATGATAATCTGGACCAATTAATAAGTGCTGGTATAGCATGAAATACGTTTATTGGTGATTATTTATCTTTTCTACATTTATGTGGTCATGTATATCAGTGGTAGGAGATAGTATGGATAGTTGAAGGGTGCTTGAAAGTCTAAGTTCATGAATTCGATGTCACGGAGAGATTATGTGAATATATATATGCATCTAGTATATACAGTATAAAGTTTTCTGCTGGAAGCAAATCTTATAATCTGGGTAAATAGAATTTTCACTAAGCAAATTACTAACATTTAATCAGTACTTTTTATTGTCAAATTTCTATATCTATAAAATTATTTTCTTTCTCACAAATTAAACAAACAAAAATATCTATTTGACTTGGATTACATTTTACATGTATTAAAAATTTTTTTTTCCTTTTAATTTTACACTGTTGGGGAGCAAAAGGATGTTTAACCTAATGGCCTATAAAGTGAGATACAAAATATTTAATTGCTTTTAAATAGATAGAGAAGTGAGAAAGGATTAGGAACATGTATAATTTAACCTTTTTTTTTTAAAAAAAAAAATGTCTGGTAAAGAAATTTTTAATAGAGGTCAAATGGAACTTAACCATCTTCAAGATTTTATCTCTGTTATTCTAATCAAATTTGATCATTTATATATACGATGTCTGATTTAATATTTAATTGTTAATATACATATTTCTCTTAGGTGCAATACCTATGTTGATATTATATTTGTATGTTGAGTTGGTTTCTTGGGCCTTTAAAAATCAATGTTTACCTTTGGTTGCTTAACTATCTTTTCCCTCCATAATTTTGTATATGACTATATAGAAGGTAATCAAATCTCCAAACCAGTGCCATTAAACAAGATGTTAAAACTGCAAGGATACTTTATTTCCCAGCCACAATATAAAGTCTTTAAGAAAATGTAAGAGCAACTGTTATTTCCGAACTCAAATACTCCTACTAGCACTTACTTGTCTCATGAAGAATTCCACAAATCTGGATTTTATCTCATTTCAACTTAGGTAAAAATAAAAATAATTATGGCTTCAACTTCCATAAAAATATAATCTTTTTTTATCAATTATGAACTGCCATAATATCACAATCATATTTTTTTCTTTGTAATTAATACATGGCCAAAATATTTTCTATTTAACTAATATTGTAATGTCTAAATATCTACTTATTAACTATTCTTGAATGTCTAACTGATTTGGCTAGGCATCAGCTAACTGAAAGAAAAATTCTCAGTCTGTGATTTGGAAAAATTTCAAGTTCATCTGATCCAAACTGAAATATAAATCATAGGTTTAATAAGTGAATGTGCTACCATTTTTGGTAAACAGGTTTTTTTTAATTAAAATTTAGTCTTACTAATTTTTTGAAAGATCATGTACTTATGTAGTTAGTATAAAATTAGCTTGCTAGCATCATAATCTGGGTTTAAATCTAGGGTTGTGTTAAAAATTTTATGAAGTTTCTAAGAAATTTCAGAATAATCTCAGGCCTATGGCCAGTCCACATATTAGTGGGTATGAATGGAATCTTTTATTTTAATTGGAAGATAAAGTTTCATTATTAGGAAGGGTATCAAATTGTTTAAAAAAAAACAAACAAACAACTCTAAACATCATAACAAATATTCGATAGCAATTAGTTAAATAATTAGACTTGGAAAAATTGGTCACAAAACATAAATGTTTATGGTTTGGGTTTTTTTTGTTAATAATCCACTTAGAAATTGCTTTGTTGATTGGTTTCTGATATATATATATATATTTGCAAAGTGTGTATTTCTGATGTAATTGCATGTAACCACAACAGTAAAAAAAAATCATTATATAAATACAGTATATGAATGAGTAAGCAGCTTTAAATAAATAAATATAAGGGCTCTTCAGCAGCTTTTTATAAAAGAGCAGTGAAAAAGATATTACTGGCAGACTAATCAAGTATCCTGTTGTTGAGGGGTTTTTATGTTTTAATTCTTGTTTTAGCCTTAACTCATTTCCTATATATATATAATTGGATAACTAGCTAGCTTGTCTATGGAATAACAAAAAAATCCTGAATTCGCTTGGAAATTCTGTTTTGAAGCTATAACCAAATTCAAACCTCATGACATACGTTGTAGTGTCTGATTTATTGAACAACACATTAAAGCTTTTCATTTAGTATACCATATCTTATTCCATTATCTAAATATTGATAGTTTTTGTCTAAGTATTGACTTGTAAATTTTTTTGCTATTATTTGTTCTTCAAACAAATTATTCAAAGAGATTAATATTAACAGAAGTAATAAAATAAATGATATATATAAAAATGGTATTTTGAAATTTAAAATGTTTCTTTTTTAAAATAGTATTATATTTGATTTGTACCCTTATATTATAAAAAATAAAAAATGTGTGTGGAAAAGAAAATGCAATTTATTTAATCATAAATCTAAAAAGAGACCACATATGAGATGGGTAGGTGAAATAAGGAGTTTATTGGTGTGATGTGGAGAAAAGAGGCTATGATTCAGAGAAACCTGGATTAAATTTGGAGAACCCTTCATCCTGCAAGGGAATCTATAATAGTTAAGAATATGATGATTGCTGGGAAGAGAGGGGTCAGGGGAGTTGTATAATGTCCAATTACTAAAATGATGAGCCATGTAAATAATTCTATTTAGTTGACTAAATTAAGCATTTTTTTCTTAATTAAAATCGATCCAGGGATTTTTGATTCTCCAGTCCATTACTAAACATCACTAAAATATCCTTGAGATTTAGCACTAAACTGTCCTTGTGATTTAGCATGGAAGCAAAACAATAAAATTCAAAATTTAAACAGTTGCCAGAAATGAACTGTTATCATTTAGGTACTTGAACATCACATGTCCTCCTGAATATTATTACTGTTAAATTAAAATGTTCCAGGCATTTAATAAATTGATATGTTTAAAACAGATTTTTATATATATAAGTTTATTAACTAATTGTTAAGTTTGAAATGTATTTTATATCTAAAGTTAATTGTCTGATTGAAAACTAAGTTATTGTCTTAGTTTTCTTTTGATCTATTTATGGTAAGACTAATTTTGGGCAGCAAGTCATTTCAAGAGATTTCTTGTAACATGAGAAGAAATCAATTTTCTTGCAATGCTTGGATAATCTTTGCAAGTAAGATTTTTATTACTTGTTTAATAGTTTGATCAATACTAAGTGATGTTATCAAATTTCTTCTTCACTGAAGTTGTTTCTAGTATGACCTAGTTTGAAAAAATAGGGATTCCTCAGTTTTTAGACTTAATTTTGATTTTTTAGCTTGTATTTTGACTAGTTTGAAGATTCATAAAATTTTTAAATTAAAAAAAAAAATCTTTTAAAATTTTAACGTAATTGGAAAAAAAATAAAAAATAGAGTACAATCTTATTGTCTTACATGAATGATCATGTTTATACCAGTTTTTTAAGACACACACAACTTTTTGCTATAAGAATCATCATCAGTATGGTAACTGCTAACATTTCTCACCTTGGACATTTAATTATAACATTATTTTTTTAAAAGAATAATTGCTACAAAAAACAAATTATTTTATTAAAAACATTTTCTCAGATAATGCCCAGGTCAACAGGCATGTTAAATAATAAATTATTCTTAATAATAAAAAAAAAAATTAATGTGTTTCATGAAAACTAGATCAAGTATAGTTGTACACTGTTTGTATATTTATTTTTTAATTACTGATGGAAATTGCGATTTAGTAACAAATGGTCGATATAATTGGAACACCACCTATTGCTCCCATTGTCTTATTTATTGCTTGGATGTATCAGCAGTGGGAATGGAGCTCCCCTTATAAATCAAAATGTATTTTTTATTGCTTTTGTATTATATTTCATTTTTTATTTTATAAGCCAAATTGGATAGGGGGAGGGGGAGGGTTACTTATATATTAGTTTGGGCAGTGAAATTTTAGTCTTTATTAAAATCATTATGATCATTTATGACTGCTAAACATTTGATAGTACATTTTATTTAATTAATTAAGTAAATTCAATTTTCAAAAATGTAAAGAATCATTTTTAACGAAGTTGTAAATAATTCCACTTTCTATATTAATGTCAGTTTATTTACTTGACAAAAGATGATGATCTTTAAAGCATAAGTAGATTAGTGATAGCTAAAAGTTAATTAAGAATATATAGTAGATTTAAAAATATTTTAGAGATCTTCAACAACTTATCCATGAAAGTTCAATCCACTTAGTTAATTAAATAAAACTTACTATCAAATATTTAGCAATTATAGATAATCATAATGATTTTAATGAAGACTAAAACTTCACTTCCCCCCACTAATACGTAAGTACCAAAAAAACTAATGGTTGAGATTTTTTACAAAAAAGATTCGATGGTGTAGCCTATAGAAAGGATAATGAAACTGAAAATGAGAAAGTAATGAGAAGTTGAAGAAAAGAAGAAAAAATTGAAGATCTTTGCCTATCTGGCACTACAAAATTAAAAATGCAGTAGAAAAATTTGGGAATTAAACACGAATCAGAAAATGATATCGGAAGATTAAAGTGTTATACTTTTTTTTCTTCAGTTTTTTCATTTGAAGAAAGAAGTCTAAAAATTGATGAATATTTTTATCATCAACAATTTAGATATAATAATTTTGTCATGCACATAGTTTTAGTAAATGTTTTTTAACAAATTTCATTCAAATATAAAATTTACAAACATATATAAGTTGTAATTTATATATATTTACAATAATTAGTCTTTTTACTTAATAAGTTGATTTGCCAGTATGATGCAGAAATATGGAAACAATATGTAAAATTTTTAAAAATTATATTAAAATTAACATTTTAAACTTAAATATTAAAGCCAGTTTTGGGTTTAAATAAATAATAATACTTTTATTAAAAACAAATTATTAAATGATTTGACAAGTTTATAAGAAAATTGATATATATATATATAAAATCTATTACAATGATGGAATTTTATTTTAAGCTAAAAACAGTGAAAATAATTACCTTTAGGCTGACAGAGCAGCCATATTGAATATTTAAAAAATTATGTTAAGCCACAAATTTTATGATAATGTATATTTGTATTACTCAAAAATGACATAATATATATTATTTGAAACATGAAACATCAAAGAATGTAATGAAGCTGAAAAAAAATATAGTCATTGATATTCAAAGTAATAAAAAAAAGAATAAAAGTTAACATTTTTAATAATTACTTCATATTATTTCATAAATTCAAAATTATCACACATACAATTTAAAATTATATTTTTGTTAGTAGGTTAGTTGGATTCATCATAAAATTTCTAAAAAATTGGTATATAATAACTTTTACCTAAGGTAATCCATCACTTGAAAACTTCATAGAATAAAGACATTAGTACTTTTCATTTTTCCTAGTAGCCCTTCAAAATGTATTTCCATACAGCGGTTTGCAATGAATATGTCATCCCTAATAACATCCCTTATAACAAGTAGTTAATATTGAAAAATAATTAGTATAAGTTGAATATTATAATAAAGAACTTCAATACAATTTGTAATTTATTAAAAATTACTGCTAAAATAGTCACCATATACAAAATAAAATAATAAAATAAAATAATAAGTGAATGAAATACTAAATTCATTATAGAGTTAAATTTGAGGTACATAAGTTAGTAGATTAGAGTCAGTGCGATGTAGTTTTATTTATCCTATTTTTATAGGTTTTAAGGGCTCATATTGCTTCATGCTACTATGACCCTAAATTTAGTAATAGCTTCATCAACTGCCACCTCTCTTTGCATTTGAAATGGAACTTTGAAATTTATATTGCAGTAGTCTATAATTAGCCTAACTTTATATATATACTATCAAAATCTTTACTTTTAGCATTTGCATATTTTTATTATTATTAAAATGCAGACAACATTATAGAAAAATCTAAATAGAGTCATAATATTTGCAAAATATGTTTATCTTTGTCTCATATCATCTAATTCAAATCTAGCCCCAAGCCCACATTGTACCAAAAAATGCAGATAATTCATGATATACATTTATGCAATCACAAGTTATTTTTTTTGATCAACAGTTTCAATAGTAATTATTAAAAAAATATAAAAATAAAATAAAATGCATATAATTCATGATATACATTTACACAATCACGAGCTATTTTTTTGATCAGCAGTTTCAATAGTAATTTTTTCATATATTTTTTTAATCAAATATAAATTCAGATAATAATTAAAAAATACATAAAAATAAAATAATAATTTAAAAATCTATAAAAATAAAGTCTTACCATCGGCCCTCAATAACGTTGTCTTCAAAATACATCGGGCTAAAGTTATATTAGTTGTATTTTTTTCCAATGTACTTGTCCTGATAAATTTTATTCCATAAAACATTTAAAAACTAAGAGAAAAACAAAAAAATTCAATTTAGTTAATCACAAAAATTGTCATAAATTTTTTATTTTTTATCATAGAAAAGTAAAACTTAACTTTTTGGAAAGTAGACAGAAAGATGGAAATGAAGGTGTAAAAAGCACTTGCATAGACTGTATAGATTTCCGTTAATCTTAAGCAAAACCCGGATTTTATAATTACTTAATTAATAAATCAATATCCACTGGAATTTTTATTAAAATATAAGTAAGTGTGGATATTTACAAGTGGTGCTGCTCCTAAAGTGAAATTTGCCCAGTAGTAAGCCTCTACAGAGTTAGACGTCAAACTTATCCAAGAAGATATAAGGAAACCCTACTTAAAAAGTAAGTTTTTCAACTATATTAATTTTTTCATTTTTGAGAACCCAACTTAGATAATCAGTTATTTAAATTGAAAATGGTCATCTAAAGGAAGAAAACCATGGTGATACGATCATTACATATGCCAGTTTGACTAAACTCTCATCAGAAATAGACAACACTATCACAGAAGCCAATTAGCATGATAAAAAACATGATATAATGCCAAGATTTCATAAGAGAAATGTTAAAAAGACATCTCAGGTGTTGAGCTTTTCATGAATACAGTTGCCAAAAATAATATAAACTCTTCTACATGGGCTAATAAAATGTTACAGAATATTTTCCAAAAATTTAACTCAACAATTCCCAGGAAATTATTTAATTCATTCAAAAGGTTTTTCACTGATAGATAGTTCATTAATATTTGAAGTTTCTAATAATACATGCTGTTTATATTATGGTATCTATTAAATGGATTATTTAGCACAAATAATCTTTGGAATAGTATTTCTATCTCATCATAGAGGTTTATGATAATAAATGAAAGAATTGATTCAAAAGACAAGTTGTAGCATTTAGAAACTATGTGCCAGTCATGGTAAATCAGCACAGGAAAACCCATGACTGGAGTACTTAAAAGTGCAAATCTAAATTATTTCTGTAAATGAATTTATAACCAATATACCTGAAAGGTACACCAATTCATATATTTGGAAATAGTTGAGTTTAGCTTTCTACTTAAAAATGTAAATCTAAATTACTCTATAAATTATTTTACAAATATTGTGGATTTTTTTTGGTAATGTAATGTATATATGTGAAAGGTACACCAATCTCTATATTTAGAAATAGTTATTAATTTAACATGAAGCCTACATGGTAATGTCGATCCTCAAAAAATACCAACTCAAATTCCAGATCAAGAGGCAACCTTGATATTTTTAAGCAGAATTAAGACTTAATGAATTCAGCATGCATTCCACAAGCATTTAGTTGTTAATTGTGAAAATATGTGCTGTAAATATTGCAACATATTCAAAACAATATCACATCAGTCCACAATAGAAAAGACTCTAGAAGATGTAAGCAGTATAATTTCTACTCATTAGAAAAGAAAACACTCTGGAAATAGACAAAATACTATTTGACACACAAGATACTGTATAAGAAACATGGGAAAAAAGTTATCATAGCACAGGACATCAGTGAGGATGAAGATACATCATTAATACAAGATCAATAAAAAAAAGTCTAACCAACACAACCATGAATTCACACGTATCCCAACTTAAATACAAGAAAAGTAAGTACATTTCAGCCTATTTATGATAGTTCAAAAAATCCATTATGAGGTACAAAGCAAACTATAATATTGATACAATACAAACTGGTTCACCAGTGACTCAACAGGAAAATAAATCAATATTAGATCATGATAATTGCTTGAATAATTATGATTTAATATGGTATGTATTAAATGTCTTTTTTCCCTTCTAAAAACAAGGATCATTTAATGCAAGAGGACTAAATTCAGTGAGCAAAAATTTTCAGTTTGCAAAATGGCTCAACATTGTACAATGCCACATATATCGTTTGACTCAAACAAATAGAAGGTTTCAAATAAATCCCTTAAACTATCTTAATAATTTTGGTCACTCGGCATTCTCAAGAAAATCATCTTTAACCTCTGCAGGAATAGGGATGATGATTGCAAAGTCTTTCACCTTTAACTCATTTAAAATATTACATATTGATGAATATTAATCATTACCATACAACATTAAAAAACACTAAACATAGTAATCATATATATATCTTCCAGTGAAGCTAATCAACATAGTAATTCTGATTTTGAACTCATTTTTCTGCATCCTCATCACATCCATTCATATTAATCGTAGATTTTAATATGAAATATAATACTTAATGTGACAAAATGGCTGCACCTCATCAACTTTCCTCTAGTAAATGACAATGGTTTCCTGCCTACTGATTCAGTTTTATTTGATTTGCCAATGCTTCATCACATAGTCAATATTAGATTAAGCTTTTTCCAGTCTCAGACTATTCAATAATAATGGTCACACTTGATCTAAACTTATTTAACTATTCAGTTCAATAAATCAATAGGAATTCTTCTGATAATAAAGATAATGGAGTTTTTATTCTCTGAAATTTAGTAAAACTTAAAAATTTAAACTTGATCCAGTGCAAACAAAGATTACTTTTACAGACATAATATCACACATAAGAAACCATGTCACAAGAACATCATATCACTATAAGCTTTTTATACTTGCAGTTGACTTACATTATACAATTTTGATTAATTGTAGACAATAATATATAACAGTTTGTGAAATGCTGAGTGAATATCTAGCAACAAAAAAGATTTTTTTGTGATATTTCCTTACATAGTTAAGACAATATCCTATAGGCTCCGAGACAATTTGACATCTCACAAATTCCATCAGCTTTAATTGTGAATGAGAAAATAATATCAGGTGATAACATGGTTGCTTTTTTGTTATGTACTTAAAAGGAAAACTTGATAAGGCATTAGCTTTTCAAGCCTCATGTAAACACTTTGAAGCGACAATTGATAAAGATAGCTTCAAACAACAGGACCAGACTTAGGTCATCCAGGGCCTCCACGTACACCTAAATTTATGTTTGTCCATATCAGTCAATTTAGATTGGAATTTCTATCAAACATGGCAAATTTCTTATCAAAGAAGCTTTATGATATCAAGGAGCTGTATCTAATTTCACTAGTTCCATTCTGTCAAAAATTATCAAAGTGTTAATTAATTACCAACATTTTACAATCTTAATTTGCAAAAAAAAAAAAAATGTTTATCTACAGGTCAATCAGTTTTGTTTTTTAAAACTATTGCAGACATTGTGCATAATACAAAAAAATAAAGCCCGATAGCAGTATAACTGGTCATAAAAACAGCATTGAATTCAGTCAGCAATAATCCCAAAGCTCCTGTTATACTTAATCCAAATCTGTTAATAAACAGAGAAATTCACATAACATTTAATGGAAAAATATATTTTAATGCCTATCAATCACTACTACAAACATCATTTCTCAGTTCATTTTTATTTATGACACACACAAATCCACTACTCAACAAAAAAAGAAAAAAAAACAAACTATATATGTATCCATATTGGGACATAGTATATCTTGTATTGCATTCATGGATGATGACATATCTTCATAGTATCAAAAAAAAAACAACAACAACAACAAATTAACACATTAATAAAAATATTGGATGAATGAATACACAGCTACATTCATATTATATTCAAAATCTAAATAAATCATTTACTTGGTTTATATGTGCAGCGAAAATTCATACACAAGTCTTTTAGGGCAAATGCAGTACATTTTTAGGCTTTCCTTTCCACTTAATTTACATGACAATGTGTAAATGGAACCAGAATAGATTGACAAATACAATAGAAAACACTATCATCTTTTTTAAAATAACATGTTAATTATTACTAAAACCATATATTACACTTCAAATAATAATCTTCACAAAATCATTTAGTGCAAAAGTCTATTCACTATGTAGGAGACTGTTATGGGTAAAGAAAACAGTTGCAATTTCATTTAGAAAAGGACTAGGATTGCACTCAATATATGTATTTAAAGCACAAAAAAACAATCAACCTAATATCATCCTGATAAAATTTTTCCAAACATTGAAACAAAACTCACAATAACATCACCAGACAAACTTCCCCCTCATTCAAAAACTGGACAACAATCTTTGATTATTACAATAACAAGTATTAACAACTTCACACAAGATAAATGCCAATATTGGAAAATCTACACAACATTATACTCAAATATGAGAGACGTTAGTCTCACCAATGCTAGGATTTCAATTTTAAAACATGTCCAATGATAATAGAAACCATAATGCTGATGCCATATGTTGATTATACTACAGAGAAGAAGAAAATCAAAGCACTTTCTATTTGAATGCACTAGGCAAGAGTCTATCAGAGTCTACACTAATTTAATTCACATAAAAATTAAAAAAAAAAAAACACTTTTTCATAGGGTTGCTTTACAGAAATCTACAGCACAACTTTTTTACATTATGCATTGTGATGTACAAAGTGCATTTGTAATTACAATACTAGAAGACATCCTAGCACTTTTAGAAATAAGCTTGAAAAAATAAGGGACAAAAACATGTATGCAGTGTTACTTGCTCTCATTGCAGTATTTCAACTTATAATGTGATGTATGTTTTTTTTGTCACCCCCTTCCATCCCGGTTTTTATATGTTTAGCTATGGCTACAAGTCACATAATTTATCTATTTATTAGTATAATTAACATTCATTTATAATGTAATCAAATATTTCCTCCATGTTATTAGAATTTTTTCTTGAATAAAATTTCTTTTAAACATAAAAAAATGTGTGGGTATTTATATAAAGATATATTTGTTTATTTTTGTTTTAATTCATAAATGTTTGGAAATTTAAAAAAAAAAACAAAACTAAAATATAAATTATAAATGAATTTCTAATTAAAACTTAAGAAATGAAAGTAAGTTTTTTAAAAGAATGATAAGGTATTCACATCTATTGCATGTTGAAGTTTTTTGTTTTTTATGTACATGTATTAACTATACATATAAAATAATGTATATACATTTTTCATTTTGTGATTGCTAACTATTTTTGCTTTTAAAAAAGTAAAAATTAGAAAATCTTTTATGAAATGAAGTGTAGCACTTTGAAAACTTAAAATATCTTTATTTAATGTCTTTTTTTTTTAAAAAAAAAAACAACAAAAAAACAGACATAACTAATTTTACTTTAACATACAGGTAACCCTCTATAACACACACTGCATTTTTAAAATTAGGGAAATTCTCGAATAACAAAGGATATGAGGAGAGTTTTTAAGAGCAAACACTATCTCTATTGATATTTTTCATTTGAGCATGCATGAAAAGCTTGCTTAATGATGATTAGGTGTGATGACAAAGAAAACACTTAATACTAATATGTAATACTTTTGATCAATTATTGTTTTAATAAACACATTTTTCTTAGTTGTAAAATGCTAATAATATAGTTTTTTTTAGCTTTTGAAACCTAGCCCTGTTTTTTGTATTAGTTCCTTATTTTGTGTAACATGAATTCACATAGCATGGCATTTTTAAGGAATGTTATCGATTGTATTATATGGGGGTTATCTGTAATAAGAAGGCACTTACGATTTTGAAGAAGATGCAGATTTTCTATGTGTGTAGCATTTTTTAAATGAAAATCTGATCAGTTAAGATTTCCAAATTAAAAAAAACATCCAATATACAGGTTTTTTTATATAAATTAAGTTTTTATTTACGATTTTAAAATATTTTTTAAAAAGTACAGTGTTATTTTGTTTTTAATACATTCATTCCTGTATAAATATTAAAAATTATTTTGGAAAAGTAATTAAATAGAGATGTGTGTAAAAAAAAAAAAAAAAGGTTATAGAGGTCGTATACAAGAGCTAGCAAAATGTCCAATTTAAATAAGAGAAATATTTTCAATCTTAATTATTATTTTTTTTAATTTTCATTAATAAAGATACACTAAATTAAAATATTGTTACATTTTTATTTACAATTGTCAAACTCACAACTTTGACACCATCCACCATTTACTAAACTAGAAATTATCTCTAGCACAGAAGTGAATTTTGTTTTGTTTTGTTTTTTAAATAAAATTTTAATACATTTTGTTTTTGAAAAAGCCTGATCCAATCAAAATGTCTTCTCATTAAAAGTGATGTAAAAATATATATTTAAATGAACACATTTCTAATTATATTTTTGGAACTATATATGTTAGCAAAAAGGTATATCTGTATTTGATTAAAATATAGAAGCAAGTAAAAAAATGATAATAAAAAAAGCTTCCTTTTGATGCATTATTATGTATGTACACTATATTAGTGTTCACCTGTTTATGATCAGCTTTTTAATTATTTCAACATAATGTTTTTTATCAAGAAATTCTTTAGATATCCTTTGCTAAGTGTAAAAGGGCATTGTCATTCAGTGTTTAGTGCATTTTGCTTATCATAATTTTGATCTGGAATTTAAATGCAAGTGAATTTTTTTCAAGGAAATGAATTTGCAAGTAAATGTAGAATTTGTTTTAAATAGTATTGTTAGCTCAGATAGCTGACCAGTTATTGATCAGTTAATGTTATTTAATTGCTATACATGATTCAAAGATTATTTTATTGCTCAGTTTTATTACAGTAATAAACCCCCTCCCCTTCATATTTTTAAAATCAATTTTCATCTTTTAATCATTGTGACTGAACCTACTACTTTCATTAGAGATATATGTTATGCAAATTTGGTCAATGCTTTTAAATAAAACTTGCCATTTCTGCTTAGTATTAATGATACTGTGGCTGAACTCATGATGATTTTAATTTCAGATTGCAAATTTTGATTTCAGTTTAGGTCATAAAGATATCGATCATGATCTTTATTTAGTTTTGCTACAGTTTGTCTCAATCAATATAAGCTGAAGTTCAATCCTGATAAACTTGATACAGTGATTGTAGTCTTGTTACTGTTGGAAAATTTGTATAAGGGTCTCTTTTTTTTTTTTTTGCATACTATTTCTTGAATGTAGCAGAATTGGATTTTTTTAAAAGAAATTATTTACAAGAAATTTTAATACCAAAGGGGATATCTTTCAAAACATTTTATATCCCTTTAACATTTTTTCAACACTTATGTCAATATTAATAAAACAGATTTCTGATGAAGGATACAGATTCAGCTGAAATAAAAAGGAAAGGAATAATATTTCTGTAGTGTAATTTTCCCTGCACCTCTTTTAACATTTTATGAAGGGATGTAATTTCCTATCTTGCGTGATAGTTGGTGTATGGAAAGTTAGGACAAAAAAAATATTAGTAAATATTGGGTAATCTGTGGTCTAATGAATAGCTAATAAAAATATTAATATACTTTCATTAAATGATTTGTGTTAAAGTTGTGAGGGCAGCACATTTGACACATCAATTAAACTGTAGTAATTTGCTATATATATATATATATATTGAATAATGATAAAGATATGTGTAAGATTGTGGTCTGAGACAACAAATAAGTGCTTGTTCAGCATGAAATATGCTTCTTGGGGATCATAGATCTTTTTCACATGTCTTTGGTCTTAAATTTATGATTATATCCCTCCACAAGATGTTAAAAGCGGGTAGAAAACATTCCCTACCCTGCATGAGAGTGGTGTAGAGAAAATTATACTATATGAATATTATTTATTATTGGATAATTTCTAGTCTAATGAATAACTAATAAAAATTATTGATATATTTGGATTAAGTGATGTGTGTATTATAAAAATTGTAAGGGCAAAAAAAATGAAAGGACATTTGTGAAAATAAAATTGCTTAAAAATGCAAAGAAAAGAAGGGTTGGGGGATATTATTATATATAATTTGGAAGTTAAAAGTTCTATATTAATCTGTATATAGCATTTGTACAGGTAAAGATATAAGAAAAAAAAAAAGATTGTAATGTAATGCAACTTTTCCACTAGTCAGCCCATTGTTTTATTTGTGTTGATTCACACTGTCTCTTAGTTTGAGTGATTTAGAGGGAAGAGTTTTATGTATTTCGATATTGTTTAAATTTAAAAGATTGGATGTTTATGTTTACTTCTTTAAATAAATTAAAGATTTCATTTTATACTTTGTTAATTCTGAAATCTATTTATGTTTTGCTGAAATGGAATTATGAAATATTAAATGTCTAATACATTAATAATGTATAATTTTATAGTACCGTAATACATTAAATCCTTATCAGTTATAACTCCCCCCCCCCCCCAATCTTCTTTTATCTTGCTAATGTAGCTTTTAAGGGAATAATACAATTTATAAAATTTTCTTTTGGGTGAGCTAAATCTGACATCCTGAATGCAAAGAACAAGGTCACCATAAGCTGAAAACAGAATTTTGTGCAAAGTAATAATTAGATACTGTATTTGTTATTATACACACTCTTAACAAAAGCTTAGAAAAGGTTTAACATGGAAAGTCTTTTTAAAAAGCTTCCCCTTCTCCATTATGGAACGTTGAAGGAAAAGACATTATTCATCCAGCTAATCATTTGTTGGTGATGAAAGTTAATTTTTTCTTATTTTACCTTCTAGGCTAAGAAAAGCTAGATATCCATTTAGGAATCAATAATTAGGTGGCTAGCTAGATTGACTATAAATTGGCTATTTGAAAGAAAAGAACTCTAAATTTGTTTTGCAATTTGAAGAAAAGGGTCCAAGTTCCATCTTGTCTGGATTTGAATCAGAAGCCATGGTCATGTCAGGTTGATGTGTTAATTGCTACGTCAGAAGCCGTAATTTTTTTTTTAAAAATATTTTTGATTAGATTGTTGTAAAATGGTGTATGATTTAGCAAAAGTTTTTAAAAATAAAAATCTTTATCTATGTACACATTTTTTTTTTCTGAAGTTATTTCTAAATTATCTGGCCACTTTCAGAGATATTATTTTTCTTGTAGGATTTTAATTTATATTTCTGCTTATATTGCCAGAAAATTGAACTTTTATTGATTCAGTAATTTAGTATCAGCAATGGCAAATGGAAAAGAAAAAGAATTATTAAGACTTCATTGAATGATCAGATATTTTTATCATACAAATTATATTTTTTAGCCTGTAATAAGCAATAACCTATCAAAAATTTTGATTAAATTAATATATCGGGGATTAGATAAAATAAGTAATATATATAATATGGTATAAGGGTGACTATTTTGATAAAAACTGATTGCATTGTATGTAGGAATTTTATAACATTTGAATGATATCTAAAGAAATATTAAGTCAGTCCCCCTATAGAAATTCTTCAGGTTCTTGGAAGGGTATCATAGTTAGTTGCCCATGAGGTCATATGATTTCAATATTTTTGGGCAGGTTGAGTGCAACAATTTTATTTATTTGATGAACTGAAATTTTTTATTTATGTAATTCAGCTTAAAATTGCACGAATGGCTATAATATTTAAATTAAGTGATTAAGGAAACTATTAGAGATCTGTTAAATTTTTATTTCCAGACCTTTCTGTTTAATGTGCGACTTTATTTAAATTATGCTTGTTTAATGTGTTAACTTGATTTTAGTCGCACTAAAATGTAAAAAGTAGTTAAGAATATAAAGTTTCTAGATTAGTTCTCTTCTGAGCAAAATGAGGAAAATAAATATCAGGTTGATAATTTGGTTGAAACTATTGTTTCACTGATTTTGATGCTCAAATACCAACTGACTGTCTAGTAGTTAATTATATGGTATATATTTGTAATTGTTAGATATTTATTTGCCAATGAATTTTGGATGACTAATTAAATTAGCTTATTTATCTATTGTTATAAAACATCAACAATAAAAATAAATTTAAGTTCATCTAGCTTTTTTCTTTCTATGAAGTATACTAAAAATTAACATATGATCAGGTGGGTTACTAATATGAGATGGCAACGAGAGTTGAGGGTTGTGTGAAAGTCTGAGTTCGAATTCTTATATATAAACAGGGACTCTATAAACACAAACATAAACAAAATAATCACATTTAAGTATAGTTACTTGTTCAAAATTGATTGGTAAATAAATGTCTAGAAGTTTTTTTTTTAAAAAAAAAAAACAGATAAAAAGTAATATAGCTAATCTAGCTTGAATTTTTACAGATATAAAATAATATTTAAATACAAGTATAGTATATATACTTAAACTAGATGTAATTAGAGTGGCTTGAAAATCTAGGTTCAAATCCCTTTTAATTAGATGTAAAATAAATAGGCGGAAAAGTAAAATGCATCTGAAATTGGTGAGTAAAAATGCATCTAGTAGTCGTTTTTTTTTTTTTTTTTTCAAATAGAGGGTTAATATATATATTTAGATATCCTTGAGGATTTTTAAATTTTAAATTTATTAGTTATTATAACAAAACTTTTATTCATTCTTTTTTGTATGTGGGAAAAAATAAACAAAGCAATTATCTATAAATATCTTTTAGTTTTCACACTTTTTCCAAATTTTTTTAGAGATTTAATTTTTTAATATAACAAAACATTAGGCCATTTAAATATCTGCATTATCTTTTCACAGTGGAACAGTTAATATCTTAGAGTAAGCTTTAAGATTAATGTATATTACTTATTAATGAAAGATAAGCATTATAATAGTGACGTATATTAATGATATTAGAAAAGAAGTAGCAAGCTATTGATAATCAGGGTGAATAAAGTTGAGTGCATTTTTTGTGAAGAACCATATCTAAACTGAGGAAATGCAATAGTTGAAAGAAAAATATAAACTAATAACTGTTGTGACTAATCATGAAAACATCTGGAATTGACTATCTTTGTAATATTATCCATATTTTATCTTTGTAAACATATATATATATGTTTAAAATAGAAAATCATATAATATTAAATATTAGTAGTTTTAGTAGCACATAAATAACTTACTACTTCCTTGAATAAGTAACGTTTAGGATTATAATCACAGAACATTCTTGTTCCAAATATGTTACCAAGAATTATTTTTGAAGGCAGTCTCATAACAAGACATTTAAATAAATTTGCAAATAATTTTACTTTTCATTTATTAATGCCATTCTTTTATCAGATTGAATGAATGGGCATTGATAAATGAAAAGTAAAATTAATTGCAAGTTTATTAAAATGTCTTGTTATGAGATTGCCTGCAAAAATAATTTTTAGTAACATATTTGGGATGTGAATGTTTTGTGTATATAAATTTATACTAAAATTATTTATTTCATTACAATGGTTTTGTCCATTAACAAATAGACCTCAAGTGAAAAACTACAAAATACAAATCACATGCACATATATTTACTATATATGTTTGTATGTTGTAAACATGTTATTCATTAACCCTTAACTGTTTTGTTTTTTAAAAAAATACTATTAGGCTTTGTTAGTTTTTTTTTTTTTTTATCTTTGGTTATTTCTTTGAACATAGATACTCATTTCCAAAAAAAAAATAAAAACATTCTCCATTAAACATTTATGTCAGTTTTGTCAAGAAAAAAAAAAAGATTAAAAAACAGTAATAAATAATTGTATTTACAGATTGGGCTATTTCCACCATTTAATGTTAAGTTTTGAATGTCTGTAGAAAAAAATAACTTTATTTAAATTTTCCAGTTAGATTTAGCTGTTTGTAATAGCACACAGATTAGTATATGCACAATATTTCAAGAGGTATTATTCTCTCCTCTTCAGGTGTTGGTGGGCTGACCAGTAACAGTACTAGCCTGGGAATTGAACTTGGATTTAGAGAGTATTGAATTTTAAGCTAATTCTCAGACCTGTGTATTTCATTAACAGTTGAATGTAATTGGAACATTTAAAAAGTTAAATTTTCTAAAGACATTTAATACTTAATGTTAAAAAAAAAAAATCAAGTCAGATGTCACATGACCTAATTTAATAAGCTTGTATTTACAAATGTTATATATAGAGCTCTATATATTATGTATAATACTTAATGTTAGATAATGGAAATAGTCCAACATATAAATACAACTAAAATACTGTATCGGTCAAAAAAAGACCTAGAATCCAAGTAAATGTGTATCCATCTAGTATGTGCAAGATACAAAAGTCAAGAACAATATCAAATATCAACCTATTTACTTGTGCTGCAGAGTCTATGACTACACGAACAATACTTTTGATGATACCAACAAGCTTTTCATTACTCCAGGCCCAGCAATGAGAACAGGGAGAGCAAAAGATTTGAAACGATATATATTTAGTAAATATATAAACTCTAATTATTTATAAACAGTACAGACAGTTGTTTGACATTGATTAATGATTTGAATTATACTAATATTCAAGGCAACATTAACAAAGTGGTTTGAATTTAAACATTTGATTCAAATAAAGAATTATATGTCTCACAAAATAATAAATAATAAAGATTCAAGTAATAAATGATGAATGCAAGAATACAGATAAATGATTTAAAGTAAATTTATTAGGTGATTATATATATATATTAATAAAACAATATAAGTTCTGGATGTCTATACAATCGAGGTTACATATCTGATAATAATTTAATTTGCAATTTTGCAGCTTATGAATTAATAAATAGGTCCATTTGAGTCCATATACAATTAAATACATATTTGTTTTAGTATGAAATTAATGAGTGCAACTGCAATACAATTTAACACATAAAATAAGATTATAGATGCGGCTAAACATATGGTAGTTGGTGTAATTAATATATGAATATAAAACGGATTGGTTTGGTTAACATGCGAAGGTCATGGAAGAACTTAATTAAATCATTGATAATACATAGTGGCTTACCCTCTTCTAAAAGATTACAAAGGTACAATAATTGGTTAATTATACTAGAATAGATATAAGTAAGATTTTATAATGTGTGATTCTAATTGCAAGATATAAGTAAGATTTTATAATGCGTGATTCTAATTGCGCATGTGTTACCAAATCATGAAGACTGACCAGATGAGCGGGAGTAAGATAGTTTGGCCTATCATAAGCCGCAATTATATATAATTTAAACCTAAATGACTAAAATAAAATGGTTGACAAATAGCATGCCATTATGACTGACAAAGTGTGTTGCAGGTCTATAAAGAAATGGATAAAAATGAAGGCGGTATTTGTTATAATTTCCCATCACTTATAAGAAATGAGATCACTTAAGATACTCTGGGTGGCTTTGTCATGTTTGCATAAAGAAAAAATATGCTGGTCCGACAACCAAAACATATTTTTGAAGAATAGTGGCACCGGATAGCATGTTGGGATGGTTCATCCATTTGTTCCCATACACCGATTTATTAGAAGTGCCTGAAATCGAATCCCTAGTAGGAAAAGCATCTACTTTGTGGGGAGTAATGAGGAATGGGATTTATCCTTTTCAAAGATCCCAGAGATATGTCAAAGCAAGAAAATTAATAAATAAATGATGGCAACTATACACTTATAATGCATAGGCATAAATAAATAAATCGGTCACTAATGACCATAATAAATCAATTAATACCTGATTTGAACAATCTGCTCTCCAGCATAATGGAATGCTCAACACAATTTCCCCCAAGCAATTAATTAATAATGATCAAAAGTACATGGGCAAGATTTTAAAACTAAGATGGAATAAATAGCTTTCTCCCACACACCCCAAATTGTCTTTTTACATGTTATAACTTATGATTTCAATTAAATATTAAACTCACTTCTGGTGAGATTTAATTATAAGACAGGTAAAAAACTTAATAAGGAAAGGAGGGTAAGAGTAAAATTATTAGAAAATCAAACAATTTGTGCAAAACTAAGCAAGCTGAACAATTAGTTTTTTTTAAAAAGAATTTTATGTTTCCCTTGTGTAATAGGAGAAACTATAAGAGATCAGATTTAAATTTACTTGCTGAGTTTTGATACAAACTTGGCAAACCAAATAAATCAAAATAAAAAATTAAACAAATAAAATGATATCTAAATTGCCACACCAAATTTAAAAAAGAAATTATATAGCCTTAAAGTGGACTGTATAGACATTTAACATTATATATAACTTTTTTTTTTTTTAGAATTAAATAGACATAAAAGAGAAAGGATTACAATATAATTTGGAAATAGACACAAACTAACTAATCAAGACTTCATCGGCTGGCAGCAATATAGGTATTTTATCTTTCAATTGAAGTCACGTAATTAGACTTGGGATGCCAACAGTCATTGGTAAATCGCCAGATCTTCATTCAGGAGGGCATTTCTTGGAACAGTTCACATTTTTGGAGTGGATGTTTCAGACTCTGATATTGCAGGTGAGCTGAGGTCCCAGAGGTTTAAGGGGAAGCGAACGATCTTCTTACCCTGACAAGGTTTATTACGATGAAGTATGGTAACTCTAGAACAGGATTCTTATTAACTTTGATAACCAAATTTTAGCTATTTATATGATCCAGCCCTGCTCTATCCAGATTCAATGCACATGTTGTTTACTCATTCCCCTCTGTAGTCTGCATTTTCCCAGTGGCCTCTTCTATTGGTTGGTTTCCCTCAGAATAGGAAGTCTCCCACCATCATTGATCATGCCCCAAGGGCTCATTTGCTAATTAAAGAAAGCATTAAACAAAATATAAAATATTATAAACCTGATTAAATTTCACACGTCATCATATTAGACAAAGCCTATTTAATTGGGATTGATATTTGTAATAAAACAATCAAAAAAAGAATTTTATTCACAAAAATTTGAGGAATTTATTACATTCTAAAAATAAGAAATTTTAAAATATGATGGCTTTTAACACTTACATTTAATAAGGTTTTAATAATAAATTTACAAAGTAAATAGTCAAATACTATACTTACAAGTACTGACTGATGATAAACTATACATATACTACTGACTCTAGCGAGATGGGTGTCAGTTAACATATACAAGATTAGGTTCATACTAGCGCTGCTAATATTAGTATTAGGTGAAGTGTAAATAGATAAGACAATATTTATAACTTCAATACCATCATCACAAACATTCAGGAAAACACCAAGAAATAAATAATCACGAAAATTTTTTTTCAGCCTTCAGGTTAAAAAATAAATTTAATGAAAAAAATGTATATTTAAGACATTTTATTACAGAATAGCTTAGAATAACAAAAATATTCTTTGAAATATTAAAACTCAACTTTCTAATTATGAAAAAAAACCCCACCAATAATAAAGTTATAGATAATAGATGTTTTTATTTGATATCAGGTCATTTTTAGCTAATTAATTTTTTGTTAAAAAGCAAATACATGTTTCAAAAGGCATTTTATTGATAAAAAACTTAGTATATTACAATAAAAATGAAAAATATAAACAATATAAAGAACTTGACATATTTGCAGTTTGTTAGAATTAGAAAAGAAAACAGTACATATTGTTAACATATAAAATTGTAATGAATATATTAAAAAAAATTGAGAAATTATAGTTAGAATGATCAATAAGTGACTTTGTAGATATAAATATATCAGGAGAAATAATTTTTTTGTCTGTTTAATTGTGCCTAGTTTCTTTTTAAATGTGCTTATGTGTGTTCTTGTATCACTGTTGTAGAGAAATAAGCCTTTTGTGCACCACAGAGCATAAAATCTAAATGTGATAATTCTTATTTCTGAAAAGCAAGCTTTTGGAAAAGTGTTACATAATCACTTGAATTGTACTATTATTTTTCTGAAGTATTTTTGTAATATATGACCTAACATCTTATAGGCTACACTTAAAAAATAGATCTTTTTGATATTTTTTTTGAAACATAATTGACATATTGTTTCTGTGTTGACAAGATTTCTCTTATACCTCAAAAAATATAATGTAGGCAAAGACTGCATATTTATTTTTAACATAAAATTGAAATATTTTGGCTCAAGAGTCCAATATACTTAAATCTTCTTATCAGTTGCCTATTATTAATGCCAAGCAATGGAGAGTCAGCTATATTTCATTTATGTTTGGAATTAAAAGAACATGAATATTCCAATATTAGCATTTTTCTTGTGGAAAGGTTGTCTTAATATTTGTCATTAGGTTAATTGATGGTAGAATTGTTTGAAGATGTTTTATATATGGAGGAGACTTGTATTCAATGTTACCTTAAGTATCATCTCCAGATGTGGAAATAATCTTATTATGGCTGACATAAAGGTAATAGATTTTTGGATCATACAAACATAAATTGAGTGTAATCCTAATCCATTTTGAGTATTATGAAACCATAATTTTCTGAGTAAAATTGCATCTGTTTTTTTTTTTTCCACGAGAGCTTTCTGCACAGTGAATATTTTTGAGATGAATGATTTTGTAAAGATTATGACAGGTAAGTAGCATGTTATGTTTGTGATGATAAGTATGTTGATAAAAGCAACCTTAATATTGAGTGAGAGGTATGCTTCTGAAAATAATGCAAAAAGCAAATATATTCAAACAAAAGTTAAATATAAACATCACAAATTTACCATGAAACATATTTAATAATTTTATAAGAACATAATAATAAGTAAACAAATTGTAAATTCAATTTTTTGTGTTTACTTCTTAGTAGAGTGATTTGTTTTTTCCTTTGGATTACCTATATTTATTGACATCTAGGCACTACGAAAACCACTCAAAATTTTTTTTGTAATTAAAATTTTTACTATGAGTGTTTCAAATGGATTCAAACAGTTAAAATTATGCATTGTAATTACAATGCCCGTAAAAGTCTTGCTTGGATATCAAGAAAATGATTAAAAAGCAAATATTTTTCATTGTTATAGTCAATTTCAGAATAGTAATGTGATAATTGCAGGACAATTTTGTAATATTTAAAAAAAGTTTCATTATATTTATTTTTCACATAGTAGATCTTTTTATATTTGATCATTTAAGTAATTGCTCTTTAGGAATTTTTATCATTCCATTTTCTTTTCTTTTGTCTGTTATTAGTTTAAGATAAACTCTTTTTAGCATAGTTTATTGCATTATCTTTGTTATCTTTTATCACTGTTTTATATGTATATATGAATATAAACACATTAAATGTTAATTTTTGTTGAAGATTGAATAAGAATTAATGGCAAAATACCTCAATGATTGTTTTGATATTGCTTGATTTAATTCTCTGTTACTACAAGTTTTCAATTTAGAAAACCTGTTTCCCAATAGATTTTAAAAATAAATTTATATTCATATAAATGTACAATATATATATATACACAAGATAATAATTGTTAAGGGAATGTCACAATAATAAATCATAATTAAATATTATTGTTGTCACAGTCTATATATATATAGTAAACCTATATTAGAATAATGGAGATATGTTAAGTATATACACCACTGTAAAAATAATCAGTGGACTTACTTTAATTAAGATATAATTTACTTTATTTAAAAAAAAAAGTTATAAATATAAAAGAATTTGGGGAATTATTTTAGCTGATAGTATTATGTAATTTTTGGAATCATTTAAAACATTAATGGCTTGTTTACTGTATACATTTATGGTTATTTATTTGCAACAAAACTTTATTCTAATTTCTTCATTATATATACCTATACTCTGCTTAATGGGGACCTTTATGTAAGAATTTATCTTAGCAATCATCAGTTTGTACCCCTATAATAATTGAAAAAAAAAATGTTGAATTATTTTTTGGTGGCTATCTTGTAAGATTGGTGATGTTATAAGATAATGACTTTATGTCATTGAAAAGAAAAATGGCAAATGAACAATAGATAATTTATTTATTATATATAGTACTATATACAATATTATATAGTATTTTGATTGTAAAATTAAAATATGATTAATGATACAGTACTTTTTATCCAGTGACCTTACAAAACAATCATTACATTAATTAATGATATATTAAAGTAAGTTTAAAGAATATAAAAGTAAAAAAAAAGTTCTTCATTCATGAAAAGTAATCAAAAGCATATTTTAATGATGTACAAGAAAATATATTATGTCTTTAAATATATACATTAGATTAAAAACTATAGATTCACTTACTGATATATATTAAAATTCTTATTAATAGTATTTTGCTTGCAGCAAAAATTACTATTACGTACAATTATAAAATTTAGTTATTATAATGTGAGGGGAAAATGGTATCATTAGTTATGCAATCAAAGTTATTAAATATAAGTATAAAATATTATTTATTTGTTTAATTTTAAATTATATCTTAATCTGTTTCATAGATATCCAAGCCAAAGGAGGCATTATTAAAAACATAAAAAAATATAGTGCAGTCAAAAGGAATAATTACATTCAGTATAAAATTAAAAATAAGTTTTGGTTGGTTATATATTATACAATTAATAATTAATTTTAAATTGTGTATTATATTAGCTGAAATATTTAATCAACTAATTTTGAATTAAAATTTTCTAGTCAAATTAAAACTGCTATTATTGTTAATCTAAAATATGTTCAGCAAAAAGGAAAAGGAGAAGGAAATTATTTTTTGAAATATGCAATTAATAATCTATTTTATATAATGAAAAATTATTAAATTTAAACTAAAAAGTATTTACTTGTTAGATTTTAAATCGTAATCTCAAAATTTGTTTCAAACATATGCAAGACAATGGCATTATAGCAAACTTAAAAATTATAATATTGGGGAAAAAAAATACAAATTTCATTCAGCATAAAACTAAAAATAAATTTTGGTCATATATTATTAATAATTAATTTTAAATTGTGTACTGCTATGCATTAGCTAAAATATTCTGTTGAGCAATTTTAAATTAAAATCTTTATGAATGCTATTTTTTGTCAAATCAAAACTGATAATTATTATAGATTTCAGTCAAATCAAAACTGCTTATAATTGCAAACATTTTTGATTAAAAAATAAAGGAGGGAGATTCATGCATTAAGCATTTAATAATACATTTTATATGATGAAAATGTAATACTAATAAATTGAAGTTTCAGGCATTTAATTTTTATTTAAATGACCGATATTTCTGCCATTACAACATACTGTATTATTCGAAAAATTGCAATGTCATTTCACAAAAATGGCTATTGTGCATAGTAAAATATGACTTGCCATAAAAAAAAGTCCATAGGTAGCATATTTGTGTATAAAGTGCTGTTTATTTAGAACTGCATAGTGCATATTGTAAGAAAAGTCTTAAATATTTATTACATAAATATTTATTACAACATGCAAACATTAGTCACATTTTTTTTAATATGTCAAAAGTTTTACTTTTTTCAAAGTTAACTGCATAATTCAGTTGTAATGAGCAATTTTATAAATTGTCTACCCTTACATTCTCAAGAATGTAAATAACAAGACTATGATTACAACAGCATAGTTAATAAGATATTAATAATATTGCTTTTTTTTAATTCTCAATAATTTCACATAAATAATGTAAGACTATGAATTAAAAAAAAAAGAAAATTCAGTATGGGTTTTTTTTTTCAGTGTAATGAATGATTAACAATTTTTCGGGGAAAAAAAAATTGTTAACTGTGAGCATAATCTCTTTTTCTTAGTCCATTCTTTTCTAGTAATAATGAATTTTTTTTTAAAGTTTATGGCTACATGTTTTCAACTGGAATCATAGCAGCAACTAACACTACTGAATACCACATCACTTTTTCAAACTATGGTTCAAAGAATCATTGCAATCTTCAAGATGTACTAACTTCGAACTAGTGCAGCATTTTGTTGACACTTTGGATAAAGACACTAATAAGGAATATTGTGACACATTGAAGAGCTTTTGTAATCACAATGAAAGAATTAACTGAGGAATTGATGCAACTGGATGAATAAAAGAGAAAAGGAAAACAACAAGCCTGTAGAGAATCCATGAATAGTATTTTTGAAGAATTTAACCTGATTTATAAGTCAATGAATGGGATCTTATGATATGCATGTTGTACGAAAAGAAAATCAAAGAAGCAAGTCAACCATTCATTGTAAACGTTTACACCAGAGATTCTCATCCAAAAAAAAAAAGAAGCCAAGATCAACAAAGGATTTTAAAAAATGACTCAGTTATCTTTATGATGAGTACTGATGGATTGTAAGAAAGAACAACTTTTAGCAAAGTGTTTGTTTTTCTTTTTACATAGACAGTTTATACATGCATTAGGCTTTTAAAAATTTACTATATATACTTGGTTAAGTTGTTAATACCTTTATGGTATAATTTTTATCAGCAGGAATGAGCTAAATTTTCCCCATAGAAAACCATTATAATCCCTTGTTTTTATATGATCTTCTTATTTTACTATAAGTTTTGGGAAACTAATTGTCCTCACTTAATGGGGTTAAGGTATATTTATTTTAATATTTAAGAAATAAAAAAAAAATGTCAAAAAAAAAACCCAAAACAACCAAATTTATGGTCTCTAATTGTAAGCAATACTATGTTTCAGAAAAATACTTCATTTATGACCTCTTTTTGAAATATGAATTTTTCTACAGTACAGGCTTTTTTATACCTGCACTTATATATGTAATGCATAGGGGTTTGAACTCAAGACTTTCATGTGACCCTCAACCATCCATGCTATCTCATACTGCTGATACACTTGATCACACACATATCGAAAAGTTAAACAATCACCAATATACATATTTCATGCTAAACCAGCACTTGTCAGTTGGTCCAGATTATCATTTCCACACATATATACAATCAAATTCAGCTTATATTAAGATAGCAATCTTCATACTTTAATGGACAGGCTTCAAACCATTCCACCCTATAACTCTTCAGTCATCCCTTTCATTGAAAATCTAATGATGGAAAGCCCACCTTAGTGCCAATCTTCTCATTCTACCCATGTTGACCACAAGTCACTCTGACCTCTCATGTATAGGATATAATCCATTTACATACATATACGAGGAAAAGGCAGACCTTATAGCACTTTATTTTGAAATATAAAATTTTTTCTACAGTACAGGCTTTTTTATACCTGCACCTATATATATAATATATATGGCGGGGTTGAACTCAAGACTGTCACATGACCCTCAACCATTCATGCTATTGATCACACACATGTCGAAAAGACAAATAATCACCAAGGTATGTATTTTGTGCTAAAGCAGCACTCATCAGTTGTCCAGATTATCATCACACATGTATACAAAGGTCAGCTTATATTAAGATATCCAATCTTCATACTTTAACAATCAAAGGTCACCTTATATTAAGATATCCAATCTTCATACTTTAATGACAAGTTTCAAACCACTCCATATCACAACTCTTCAGTTGTCCATTTCATTGAAAATCTGTTGATGGAATGCTCAAAGCCCACCTTACTGCTAATCTTCTTATCCTACCTATGTTGACCACAAGTCACTGACCCCTCATGTACAGGACATATTCCATTTACATACATATACAAGGGATGGGCAGACCATACAGCACTTTATTTTGAAATATATTTTTTCTACAGTACATCTTTTTTATACCTGCACTTATATATGTAATATATAGGGGGTTTGAACTCAGACTTTTACACGACCTTCAACCATCCATGCTATCTTATACCACTGATACACTTGATCACACACATGTCAAAAAGATAAATAATCACCAATGTGTGTATAACGTGCTAAACCAGCACTATCAGTTAGTCCAGATTATCATCACACATATCCCCCACAACTCTTCAGTCATCCATTTTATTGAAAATGTGATGATGGAAATGCTCAAAGCCCACCTTAGTACCACACTTGATCACATACATGTCAAAAAAATAAATAATCACCAATGTATGTATTTAATGCTAAACCAGCACCCATCAGTTAGTCCAGATTATCATCACACATATATACAATCAAAGCTCAGCTTATATTAAGATAGCCAATCTTCATACCTTAATGGGCAGGCTTCAAACCACTCACCCCCCCCGCCCGCAACTCATTCAGTCATCCATTTTATTGAAAATGTGATGATGGAAATGCTCAAAGCCCACCTTAGTGCCAATCTTCTCATCCTACCCAGGTAATCTGGACCAACTGTTGAGTACTGGTTTAGCATGAAATACATATATTGGTGAATATTTATCTTTTTGATATGTGTGTGATCAAGTGTATCAGCAGTATGAGATAGCATGGAAGGTTGAGGATCGTGTGAAAATTGAGTTCAAACCCCTATATATTAAATATATAAGTGCAGGTATAAAAAAGCCTGTACTGTAGAAAAAAATTCATATTTCAAAATAAAGTGCTGTTAGGTCTGCCTATTCCTCATATATGTATGTAAATGGATTATGTCCTGTACATGAGGGGTCAGAGTGACTTGTGATCAACATGGGTAGCATGAGTAGATTGGCACTAAGGTGGGCTTTGAGCATTTCCATCATCAGATTTTCAATGAAATGGACGATTGAAGAGTTGTGGGGTGGAATGGTTTGAAGCCTGTCCATTAAAGTATGAAGATTGGCTATTTTAATATAAGCTGAGCTTTGATTGTAAACATGTGTGATGATAATCTGGACCAACTGATGAGTGCTAGTTTAGCACGAAATATGTATATTGTTGATTATTTATCTTTTCGACATGTATGTGGTCAAGTGTATGAGCGATATGAGATAGCGTGGATGGTTGAGGGTCGCGTGAAAGTCTGAGTTCAAACCTCTTATGACTTTTTTTGTAATTAGAATTCACGTCTCAACAGTTGAATTTAATTGAGAAAAATTTTCTTTTCACATTCTGTTGGTAATTATTATGATTCATTATGTATCCAGTTAACATTGATAACTGTAAATAAAATCACCATTTTGTAAAATATTCATAATTTTTTTTTTTTTTAAAAAAGTTTTTTATCAAACTTTGAAATGTATCATTGGAATTCATTGCACTTCGAAATTATAACAACTATTATTTATATAATGTACTTTTTAAAAAATGTATTTAGTAATTATTTAAAGAAAGTAATTTTTAATAAAATTATAATATTTTATTTTTCTACGATAAAAATTAAAATTTACTTGAAATATATTATATTATAATCCTTCTCTCCTGCAACATGTATCTTTTTTAATTTTTAAAGATAATCAAAAGAAAAAAAATATTTGCATATGTGCTCTCACACAATATATTGCGATTAACAAATAGATAGGTCCAGTTTTAAAAAGGATTTAAATTACAAAATAATATTGTACAAGTGATTAATAACTCTTAAGTTCTGTCAGTTATTTAAAAATATCTTTTATTATTCTTACATATATCATTTTTAATGCATTATTGTCAATAACTTATTCTAAAATTGCAAATTCATTTTTTAGAAAGAGAACATTCTTTTTTAGTTTACTTTTGCAGAAAAGTTTTTTTTAACCAGGATAGGAATATTAAAATCAAAGAGTCTTAAATAAACACCATGAAAAAAAAGATTTGTTTAGAAATTCTAAAATATGTATACTGTATAACAAATTCAAATACTGATAACAGATTGAACAAAAGAATGCTATATACCAAAACCAAGTACCACTTCCTTATTGTTTTTTATTCAAATTCTGCATTGCCATGCATAATGATAGTTTCATATTTACATAGCTGAACAGACAATTTAACTTTGGTTCAAAATCATAAGATCTTTGAATATCTTCAATTTATAGAAGTAAAGATAGAAGCAGAATGAATATTTACAATCCATTGTTGTTCATTGATGAAAACCAATAGCTAGAAATTATTCTGGTGAGTCTGTTGACACTGCTTTCTGATATGAAATATATATATGTCTTTAGAAAAGAGAGATGTAAAACAATTGCTCAGCTTTGGCTTGATGGTTATATTGCCATAATAATAGTGAATTGTATTGCTTTATTTTGTAGTTTATTTTCATTTCTAAGAATGGTTGTGATTTTTTTTCTCATGTATATGTAATTTTATTCCCATTTTGTTGTGACTTCTTTTTCTTCCTTTGCCTAAATTACAGCATGGAATCTATTCAGTTTATTCTTTTCTGTGTCCAAAGTTATCTTAATGAATAGTGGTTTGATAATTATTATAGTATCCTATTATATTCATGATTCAATTTATTCTCGAAGTAATCAAATTACTTTAGGAAGTTAAGAATATTTAAATAAATTTTGGATTTTATATACATCCAATTCAATTGGCTATTTTATCTTATGTTGGAAATAACTAGGAAAGTTATGACCAGGATAGGTATTTATTGATTTCTGCAGATGATGAAAAAAACATTCTTTTCAAGTTTGTTTAGATACATTTTACTTCTATTGATATTTTGGTGTTTTATCATTAAATGAAAAATCACTTAATGATATTTTGAACAATAAAAATGAAACTCATATACAATATGATGCATCCTTCATTACTGCCAAAAGCAGTGCAATACATTTGTGAATTGCTGAATTTATAGTACATCTTTGTTTATTCTTTTCAAATTATTTATATATTTGCCATATTGCTATAATTCTTTAATTTTATATATATATTTAAAATTGAGATTTAGGCATTAATAGTATATGCATTTATCAGAAAATACTATTGTTAGTTATTTTATTTCTCTTTCCAGTCTTTTTTTCACAGCTCACATCAATAATTTTTTTGATTAGGGCAGAAAAATTTGTCTTTCATATTATGATTTCTACTCCAAAGCAATGCACATAATATTCCAATTATTTGTGAAATAGTGACTATTGTAAAGTATATAAGTCAGAATTTAGTGATCTTTTGATATGTTTATTTATTGTGCAGCTTGAGCGATCAAGAAACATTCTAGCGCTAAAGTGGCAGAAAGATAACAACAGTTTCATTCATATGGTATGATTAAAGGTTTTAATCACTTTTATTGTTGAGAATTAATTTAGAAATTTTTAATTTTTTGCCAGGTCTTGCTTCTGGATCAACTGTTCAAAGGGAGTTTTTACTGAAGCAAAATATCTTGTATATAATCTTTAAAGAAACTCTCAAGTACCATTAAGCTAATATTACTGTTTTAAAATTATAATGTTAATTGCAATTTGTGGATTCCTTTGAAAAATGCTTAACCAACTATGATGAACTATTTTTTAGAATAACAGATTTATTTGAATAATAAAATTAGTCATTTACCAATGTTTAATTTAGAATATTAGTTGTTAATGAAATTTGTCATTATATTTATCAATAATTGCAGCATTGTTTTAAGTTAGAATTATTGATTCTAAACATGTCTTTGATGAACAGGAGTTAATCATTGCAAGCAGAAAATACTTACCGATTGTAATGAACAGTGGCTAAAAAAAAAATTAGTAAAATATTTTTTTTGGAGACTATCTTTAAATATTATTATTTTATGTTTAAAATCTATTTTGTAATCTCAATGAAATAGGAGTATTTGTAATATAAATCTGATTATGCAAATTTATTAAAGTCTATGGTATGAAAGTGATAAATGCTGAAAAAAGATATGGCAAGTGAATAGAATATAGTTATGTTTTAGCATAATAGTAGAATAGTGTAATTTTAAAGAGTTTAAAAGGTACTGGATTGGATTTCTAATTTAACCTGTGAGTTTGGTGCTTGAATATCATGTTTATGAATATTTTATAAAGAAAATTTTTATTAAATCTAAATTCTTCAGAAGATTAAGCTAAAGAAAGGAAAATCATTATTATTTTCAGAATGCAGATCAAAAATAATAACCGGTAGAGATATTATAGAAATACAATTTTTTTTTATTGAAATACAGTTCAGGTTAGTGTATTAATCAGGAGTATATTGTTAGATGTTAATTTTTCAATTGGAAATTAGGATAATATATTATCTCATGTATCATGAATTCTAATATTTGCTAGACTAAAATAAAGAAAATATGGTGTTGAAAATTGGTAGACCTGCATATTTACAATTCATGAATAGGTTCAAGTTTCACTGGAAAAATAAGTTTGTCACTGAGCACATTATTTTTCTCTGGTAAGATGTACTACAATTATATGGCTCTAGAAATATGGGTAGGATCAAAGTATCTCTAATCATTTATCATTTATATTGAGACATCTGGTAAGATATGATTCAATGATATTTTAGTTTTTTTGAAGCCGAGGAAGATACATTCATCAGTGATATATATAACCATTTTATTGTGCATTCTAACAGAACACATGTTCTAATCAGTAAAAATCAAGGAATGTCACTTAGAAATGTTTTAATTGAGAAATTTGATTCCACTGCCAATGACAGAATTGCCTAATACCATGCATTCCATTAGCTAAAGATTTTTTCAGTTTGAAGATCATATCATAATCAAACATGGGGAAGTTATCCGAGAATATTTCACATTATTTATTTTTAATAGCCAGTTTATCTACAAAATAAACTGATGATGTTTTTTTGCATAATTTAATAATATTTGCATTCCTTCTATATGAGGTATTTAAGATAAAATTAATCTCTTCAAATTCGTCTGAACATGTTGGCACACATATACTGAACAAATGATTATAGATAAACAAGCTGGAAACTATTGGAGATTACAGATATATTACACTTTTGTTCTAGAAAAGAAGCAATTTACCATAAATAAAATATCTTTTTATTAATGATGGCACTAGTGCTGTTAGATAAATTATGTCATGGGTTGTAGAATGTTGAGATGTCTTTAAGAATGGAATTTGTGGTTATTTTGTAGGTATTTTAATGGTGTCTGTAAAGATTGCACCAATTTTAATTGAAGGATACTTTTACTATAATTATGAGCTAATTTTAATAAAAAATGAGCTGATTGATATGTTAATCAATCTGCATAGCATTCCAATAAATATTTTTTAACTTCCAATTTTTTTGCTGATTATTTTTCTAATAGTATAAGGAAGTCTATTCAAAGCAGGTTAATTATATTTCTGGTTACAATAAGAATATTATTGACATATACAAGTACAAAGATATTTACACTAGATAAATTTATTAGTAATGATTATTGTTTATTTTCTAGGAAGATTGATTTACAATGTGAATAGTGAGGTTATAATGCTGAATTCTAAAAAAATATCTTTTACAACTTGGGAGTATTGGAGAGAGTATGAGGCTGTTTCTTATTTAAATTAGTTAATATTTTTATCTATATATAAGGATAATTTGGTTTTCAACTATTTTCAAGTTTACATCAGTCTTGATGATGATCAGATTTATCATTCTGTTATTATTGAAAAGAAGGATGATATATTGCATGTAACTCATAGTCAAAAAATGCTTTTGTTAAGAATCGAATGTAGCTGAGAAAAGTAGGATATTTGGCTTGAGAGGGTTGATAAGCCGGCTATGGGCTGTTGAAAATTTTGTCTTTGAAGGTTTCCCATTTATACAGTCAAAGTCATCAATCAATTAGGTTTAAATAGGATCAATATTATTGAAATTTAGCATGAAAATTGTATACATAATTATTAATATTCAGTTTGCAGTCTATCATTTCAGATATCAGATCTGGCTTGTAAAAATTAAATTTGATGATATTATGTCACTAAAATGTGCTAGTATTTGAGTTTGTAGAAATTACCATTAATAAGTTGATAGATTATATGATGTCATGAATTAATGTTGCGGCTCTAAAGTTTGAAAATGAATATGCATCTTTAGGCAGGTGCATTGAAGATGATTTTTATCTATAATTGATAAATTTAATCAGGAAACTCATTACGGAATTTCTAAACTCACCAAGAATAATAAATATTCTGGGTTCAGCAATTTATTGAATTTTTTGATGATCCAGGATTATTATAGTTATTTTGCAAGTAAAATAGCATGTATGTGAGCAGGGGATTGGCAATCAACTTCAAAGAATAGAGTACAATTAATTATTGGTCTGCAGAGAGCTATTCATCCATACCAGGTCTATTACTTAAGCTGATATAAATTTACATTATGAATATGAGTTTTTTTAACAAAATTATATTGGTACTAAATTTTTAGGCAGAAAGTTTGCTAATCGATAACACCTGTATGCAATAGATTTTGATCTGCATTATTTGGTTTCAAATTTTTGTGCAGTTGCTAAAATTTTTATGTAGTAATAATCACTATGTAATATGTATTGTACAGGCAGTATATATTTAACTGTATAATTTAAAACTAGACATTAGCAAAAATAATTAATAAAAAAAAAAGAGAATATTATAAATTTTTTTAACATATCAAATACCAATATTTTAAACATATATAACATATAAATGTTGAGAAAAAAATTTTCTTCTCATGTTAGGCTATCTTTTAAATAGAAATTTAATTAGATTACATTTAAAAGGTTTATATACTTGAAATGATCATGTGACAAATTCTGAGACATAATAGTATAAATGTTTAATATTTATTGTATAAATAGAATAATTTTTTTTAAAAAAAGTCAAGGTTTGATGCAGTAATTTTTGAGATAGTCATGTGATTGGATAGAAGATTGATATTGAGATCAGTTTTTTTAAAAATAAAGGAGTATGTCAGCAGTAGAATTAAATAGAAATTGAATAATGGTAAATTTAGCAGTCAGGAGCTCAACTTGGAAATCTGATGCTAGATTGATCTCAGTTAAAAAAGGAAATGATTTTTGTAATACAGTGGAGCCATGAACTACAGTTTCTTATTACACATCTTCAATTGTATGCTATCCAAAGAAGAATGTAAACAAACAAATAAAAGTGTAAATAAACAAACACAAAAAAACCCATTAAAATTCATAAATTTTACAATATTTGAGCAGTCATTTTTTCTTTTTTAAGTGCCATATGCTTGAAAATAAGTTTTATAATATGCCAGTGGTCATTTTCTGTCTTGCAATGCTGTGCATTTTATATATTAATATTTTTTTTTCTTTTTATGTTGAAAATACATACATTTTATTCTTCCATTATTATCATTTCTAAATTTGATGCACAGTATTTTGCATAATAAAATATTTTCTGAGTATAATGTTAAAAGATTTACAAAATTTTAGAACATACTAAAAGTTGATATAGATTAAACCAATTAGAGAAATACTAATTTCTTGATATCTAGACCACTATTATGTTTCTATAAGAGAAGCATGTTTTTGAAAAAAAAAAAATTGCCTAGAGTGTATTTAATATCCACAAAAGTCAGATATTGCATTACTTATTTTAAAATTTAAGCAGAAACACTACTCTCCCCCCAGTGAGATATATATAAACTAATCATCAATAAACAAATATAGAATGGACTATCTATATTTAGGTTTTGATCATATTATTTACAGATGTATTAACATGAAAAGTATGATTTATGTTTACTAACAATTTTAGGACAACTATAAACTATTCTGAAATCACTATAAGTAATTGCATGTATATTTGGGTTATTAAAGTTATATTTACATCTATTAACTGAAGATTAATTTGATATTTAGAGTTATTAAAATATGAGGCTCAGCCTTTCCCTTTAATTAGTTATAATGATTTCATTATAGTGCATAGTCCTGAAATTACATTAGTATAACTAAATCATGCTCTGTGTGTTAGTATACCAGTAAATATTATGCTTATACATGATCAAAAGTTAAATATAGGTAGTCTATTCTATATTTTAATTTACTGATGATTATATAGCTCTAGGGTTTTCAGTACTTTCGCTCAAATTTCATCTATATTTGGCTATCAAAAAGTTATATTTATATTTATTTTAAAAATAAAAATAGAGTAGTTAGTTTTTTTTGTCTTATTTTTATTGGCTTCAATGAATGCATGAATGAACACCCACTCAGTAAAATATATGCAAATGGGTTCCCTCAATTTATTATTAATAATTAGGTGTTTAAAATTACACATGTTGAAAAGTACTATACATGTGTAATTCAAGATACAATATGTATTCTATTATAATCAGTGTTTATGAAGAAAAATGAGCTACTATATGCTATATATATATATATTTGATGTGAAGGGGCTTTGGAATAAAATATAGCAATGTTTGTAGCTCCACTGTATATGTAATAATATGTAGTTTACAAGAACCATGTGCTAAGTTCTTGTTAAGCTAATTATTATTGACTCAATCATTTAACTAATTTTACTAAAAGAAATGAATAAGCATTTATTTTATAACGTCTTGCGTGCGATTATAATTACGATAGAATGACAGCCTGTTAAGCTAATTGCGCAGACGCTGTGAGAATGTTATTAATAAATGAATACCTTCGAACAACCACATGATATAGTATTTATATAAGAGTAATGTGGTTGTTCGAAGGTATTCATTTATTAATAACATTCTCACAGCGTCTGCGCAATTAGCTTAACAGGCTGTCATTCTATCGTAAAAGAAATGAAGTAAGAAAATATTCTTGGCAGAAACTTTCCACAAGTCTTATTAATTAATCCACCCAAAAACATAGCTGTCTCAACTTATGTTAACCTGAAATAAAAATAATTGTTGAACAGGAAATCTTTTGCAACAAAAAGAAAAATAAGAAAAGTTACTTTGTCATGAAAATAAAAGTTAAACTGGAAACCTGGAACTGCAAAAGAAACAAAAGAAAAATGTTACAAAAAGAAAAAGCTAACTTGAAATGGAAATAATTGTTAAACTGGAAACCTGAAGCTACAAAAAAAGATAAACATTTAATCTGATATGAAAATAAAAGTTAAATTGGAAACCTGGAATTACAAAAGAAAAAGCTAAATGGTTGAAAATAAATATTGAGAAAGTTATAAAAAAAATTAGAGGTATGAGATTCATTAAACTTACTTGTAAGTGTTTATGAGTTTAGATACCTAACTAGGCAAATACATCTAAAAAATTCCAGTCAGATAAGGCATATTGTAATGTACATATTTACATTTATAAATATTTTATAATCCATTAGTTTACTTTTCTTAAGCAATTGTAATTGATATTTAAGCACTTGGAGATGCTGAGTAAGAAAAGCTTAAAAGTGAAACAGTCTTGATATAGTATGCTTAGCATGCATTCAATATTGTCACAATATTATAATCATAGTAATGATTGCTATGATTATAATATCATGATAAAGATATTAGAAAGATGCTAAGCATACTATATTAAGGCTGTTTCACTGTTAAGCTATTCTTACTTGGCATCTCCAAGCACTTAAACTTCATTTTATATATATTGTTTTATACAGAATTGAAGTTGAAAATGTCAAATAATTTTTTTTTTTTGGTAGTTTTGTTGTAAAGATTTTTTTACTAGGTTAAAATGGTGTGCTGATATCCTCATTTTCAAAAGAAAAAGGGAGGAAGATTCAAATGATTTTTTCTATCTTGTGAAATATTTTTTCAAATAAGATTTTGATTATTTAAAGAGAGTAGCTTATTTAAATTTAAAGTAACTAATTAAGAATCAGAAGAAAAAAATAATTATATATGTTATATAAAATCATACGTATTATATGAAATATATTAATTTTGAGTTTGTCACATCATTTTCTAAATTTTTTTATTTCTTAATTAATTTTTTTTAAATTAAAAAAAAATTCAAATTTTTTTTTTTTGATGTCTATTCTTTTAGTTCTGTGAATTTCCAGTGTGTGGAACTGCATTCACCATAGAATTAAGGGATATTCCAGTGAAATTATTTAATAATAGAGTGAATTAAGCAAGTATATTTATCATCTTCACATTAGTAGGGTTCTTACAATTCCAAAGTTAATTTAGGCATAATAGTATTTGCAATGTATATGTATATCTGTGTGGACATCCAGATAAGTTTTCTACAGAATTAGCAGGATGGTGCTAAGGTCATAGAAGTCACTTTTAAAGTTTATATACTTTCACTTTATAGATTTGACAATACACTCAGAGTACTTGATATGCCCAGAGAATTGAGTATTGGTATAATGATTCCAACATTTTTGGACATAGTATTTTTACCACTTTGTGCATGTACATGCAAATCAAATATTAAAGGTTGGTTTTATATTATGCCTTAAGTTTGGCATTGATTTGATGTTAAATAGCTAATTTTTTATATTTTGTCTTTTAAATTCATTCGTAAGAGTTGATTGTTGGCTTTTGATGGTTATTGCTAGTAATGGTATATTTATAACATATTACTTATATTGTATTCATATGCTGATTCTTTGGTCATTTTCCATGCTCAGTAAAAAAAAGATAAACTTTCCGGTGCTGATATAGCATCTGCTTGGTGGCCATTTTGAATTTTAACCCTTTCTGGTGCCAACTTTCCATTACCCCCCTTCCCCCATACATCTCATAATATCAATGATAAAATCATTTGAAAATTATTTACATTATTACTTACAAAAATTATAGTATTTACTACTTTTTGTATTTTTTTATAATCAAAATTATTGATGAAATATTAAAAATTGAAAATTCAAGATCTTATGCTTGCTTGAAAATGTTAGCAATTTACCATTTATTTGTGGCATTTTGCGATCTCATTATAGCAGTTGGAGTGAGAGCTAATGAATTAAAATTTAAAATTTCCTTTTGTAATTATTTCTAATTTTTTATCATATATGTTTTTCACATTGTCATTTATTAAAATTACAGTTACCAAAAATTTGAATTTGGAAAAACAATTTTATTTTTATCCTTGTCTAGCAATTCTGCTCAACACTGTATCTAGTCTCATGAATGTTTTTATATAAATTGTATGTTTTTTAGACAATCTTAAATAAAATTTACATCATGCTTTTAAAAAAAAAAGGGTTTATTAATCTTAAACAAACAAATGACAAAAAAGGAATAATCATTCGCATTTTTAAAAGAAATTATTAAAAGCATCAAATAGTTTAGTCTCTTGGGAAGTCGTGTGATGTTTAAGAAATAGTATCCAGGAATCCCGAGCTCTCAAATACACAGCTTTAGCACTGCACAAATATATATATATCAGCTTAAATTTATGTACTTATCAACTTTTCTTAATAAACAACCTTCTCCAAAGAGATAAAAAAAAAAAGTAAATGACTGTTGCATTGAAACTGAGGTATTCATTTAAGTTGGCCAAATATTAATGCTATTCTAAATGTCTTTAATGAAATTCTATAAATTCACATTTTTACAAATTACAAATGTTATTTCTTCAAATGAGGAATTTTAAAAAATGGTGAATAGAAAAGATATGGTTGATCTTTAAAATATATAAAAACTATATGTATAAACAATTTCATGTGTAGTATGGAATTGTCAATGTTTAGTTTGTCATTCAATGTCTAAACATTTTAGATTTTATGATGACCTTTGTAATTCATAAAGCCATAAAAGTAAACTTGTGCATATAATATTAACACAAAATACAAAAAAATAATAATTTATTTATTAAATAAATTTTGCTTTGGTTGTCTTATTCTTCTAAATTGGATTCACTAGTGCCCCATTATTTTAGTTTGCCAGTAACTGATTCTGTTGAAACGATAGCAAGATATTTCTAACCATAGTTATAATGCTATACTAATGCCATGATGAGCCTCATATTTTGCCTGTCTATATAATAGGGTCTAAGTCTACAAGTCAATATATCCGCTTTCTAATGGGAAAAATAACAGCATATATAAAGCATATGAATGTATGTGTATATTTTTTACATTATAAATTATTTTATTTTTGATATACAGTATATAGTAATTTGCATATTTTAATGACTGCTTTTTTATACATTTCTTATTCTTAATCATCATTATTATTATTTTTTTGCCTGGTTTTATGTTTCTTATTTTCTTTTGTGAAAGTTGAATGGATTATGAAATTGAAAAACAGCTTCTGAAAAGAAATTTTGCAAATTAAAGACTTTAGCACAAGCAAATTAAAATGTTAGGTTTGTTTGAAATTGATCGTTGTATGAGGGACTCAATAAATTATCAGGTGACATTCTTAAGCTTTATCCAAACTAGCTTCAACTTTTTTTTCTTAACAACATGATTATTTCTTAAGCTAATTATTTAAGAAATGCAGATTTATTTAGCTTTCGGAATAAAAACAAAATCATGGTAGATTTAATTTTTAAAATTATGTAATTTTTTTTTTTACATATATCTATGGCCCATAATACAGTTTTGCTGAGTTTCTTAATGATTTTTTTGTATGTGCTCATTAAACTGTTATCAAAAGGAAAAGGGAAGCCATGAAAGATTAAACTGTTAAAAAAATTAATGAATATCTGAAAATTTATGAAGCGTTTAAATATTTTATTAGGATATATATATGCTGTGGGTAACGCATTATGCGTCTTCCCTTTAATAGTCTTTTATAAGAAAGATCTTTAATTTTCTTTTATAGACTTTCATTGTATCATTCTTCTTTCGCTTGCTTTATTTTTTATTCTTAAATAACATATTACTAATTTATATATTGGGTAGCATCGATAAAGTATGGTTATTTATATTGATAAGATCTTGTCGATCTCAGTCACAGAACAGTCAAATATAAACTTCGCAAGAGAAGGCACTTATAAAATATAAATGCTACTTATATGATCGCCAGAAATTGACATTATCTTCATCATCATTTTATCATTTTCGATCCATTGCACGGCCATCTCTGTAAGTTTAATCTAGTTTCTTCACATCACTCCAGCAAACTCTCATTTCATTCATTCATCTCACTCTCTTTCTAGGTCATGTACATTTTTTTTTGAATCCGATTTACATATATATCAGTGTTAAATTTTCTGTTGTAGTAAGAAGCACAAATAAAATAAAATTATTGTAAAATAAATTATAATATTTATTAATAATTTAGATGTGATATTGTTTTTAATTGGTATTTATATTTATATTTTCATTTAAGATGCCTGTATTTTGGGTGGGTGGAGGTGATGGATGTGTGATTTTTAACATTATTTAGATTAAAATTTTTTAAGCCCTGTCCCAAGTAGTGAGTATAAGTGACTAAAGAAGGTTCCTAGTTCAAGATCCTAAATGAAGAAAAAAAAAATGGCCACGAAAAATCTGTCTGGCCAGGTCACAGGGACTATATCTTTGGCACTTATCCTTTCAAACATCTTGTCACCAAAAAAAAAAAAATGTTTGGAAAGCAATATTTTTTTATCAAAAGCAAAAGTTGTGTCAAGCGTTGGTAGCCGAGAGGTCAGTGCAGCTGCCTTACAAGCAAGCAGTTGCTTGCAGACAGTTGTCATGGGTTCACTTCCTGGCTGATGCTTTGACATATATATATAAAAAAAAAAAAAGTTGTCTTTAATCTTGGTCTATTTTTTTAGTAAAAAAAAAAAATTGCTTATTTTTGCAAATTATTTATTTATTTATGTAACTAGTTGAATAGATAGAACACAACTTTATTTTTTTGTTTACCATATTAGAAAACTTTATACTAATTCAACTGCTCAGATTTTTATCACAATCCAAATTTCAAGTTATAAATCACCATTATTATTGCATATACTATTATCTTCTGCAGAATCTTTTCAACATGGGATGGGATGTCTACTGTATTGAAGTGCGAACTTCATCAGGAATGCTAAGTGTAATCCAAAGCTTTATTTAACAACTATCTTCAGTGAGTGTTTCTCTTTAAATTCTTGGGAAATTATTAATGTATTATTTTTTAAAAAATAATATAGAAATATATATTGATCTATATGCAATTTTTTTAAAAATCATTCATGTGGCACACAAATGTTATGTTATACCAAAGCTATGACTTTCTGAATGAAGGATTTTTATTTTTGGAATACTGATTTGTAATATCTATTATTATTATATTCCTATTATCTGTGACTATTTAATTTTTACTATATTAATTGTTGATCTTTTATTTATTTATTTATTTATATTTTAGTATTTAAATCCTAATTTTTTTATTATTGTGTTTTTTTGCCAACATCTACATTACTAATAACAAATTTAAAAATGATTGGTTAAAAATATTTATCATATTGTTATTATTATGATATTGTGTAGCACTTGTATTATGTGATGAAATATTGTGTTGTGTTTATTTCAAATTAAAACTCTTATTATCATTAATCTACAGTATTTTCAGTGAAAAAAAGAAGAAAAGAGGGAATAGGAAATAATTTTACGAATTACATAATAAATAATCTTCTTTATATGATCAAAAATTATTAAATTTAAATTAAAAAGTATTTTCTTGCTACATTTTAAATCATAATCTCATAATTTGTTCAGATATTTGCTAGACAATGGTAACCTTATAGTAGCAAAAAAAAAAAAAAATTATTCAATGTAAAGCTAAAAATAAATTTTGGTAGTATATTATTACTAATTAATTTTAAATTGTGTACTATTCAGTTGAGCAACTGATTATTATTGTAAATGTATTTTCGATAAAAAAAAAAAAAAGGAGGGAAATGATTTTATGAATCTAATAATAAATTTTATATAATGAAAATACAATACAAATAAATTGAAGAATTTTCATGCTATTAATTTTTTTAAATAGTCTATACTTCAGCCGTTACAGCATACTGTATTATTCGAAAAATTGCAAGGTCATTGTGAGATCATTTCAAGATATATGACATCTCCCATAAAAAATGAGCATAGGTAACAAATTTGTATATACAGTATTTTTATTTAGATCTGCATAGCATATATACTGTTAAAAAAAAGTTTAAATATTTATTACAATGTGCAAACACAGAATGCACTAGATACATTTTTTCCCTTTTTAATATGTTCAAGGAATTTTTGTTTTTTCTAAGTTAACTGCATAATTTGGCTACCATTATACTGTTGATAAATAACAAGTCTTTATGGTCACAACAGTACAAGTAATAAAATATTATTAAACATTGCTTTTTTAATTTTAAATAAATAATATAAATCCATAAATTTAAAAAAATGAAATTAATATGTTTTTTCCTCCAGCACAGTGATTAACAATTGTGCCGAATAATGCAAAAATTGTTAACTGCGAGCTTACTCTTGCTTTCTCAATCAATTTTTTTGTACATATTTTTTTCTAGCGATATTGAATTTTTTTTCTTTTTAAAGTTTGCAGCTACATATGTTTTTAACTAAAATCATACCAGTAACTAATAATACCACTAATACTATCTAATATCTTATTTTGGAATGAGTTTTCTCAATGATGCTTCTTTGTATTCTAACTCACATACTTGAATTATTATAAGTATTTGTGATTATTTTTATTGTTTAAGTTTAAAAATTTTCAGTCTTTAAAAAAAAAATTGAATTATTATTTTTTCTAACAAGGATTTTATTTTCACATAATTATTTAATATTTTTGATAGTTATTCCTACTATATGCCCTATCTTAAGTTAATGCTAAGCTTCTAAAATTGTTTAAATTCAAAGTATTTCTTTTTTAAAAAAGAAAATTTAAAATTTCAATAACATTAGACTTGTAAGAATAGTTACCTTTGCCCTATTTTAGAAAACATTTGTTGTAAACTTGAATAGTGAATGGACACTATATTGTAATAGTGCTGTGAAATCCTGTCTTTAGATTAGTTTTTAATATTGGGTGTCAAGTGTACAGAAAATGGTTGAAGAATACGATGAAGATAACTTGCCTTGGAAGTATTTAAGTAAGAACATGAGAAAATTATATGATATTGTTGTTGATATTAAGTTTAGTTAGTCAATTCTAATATTTATAGAATTGACATAAGGAGGAGAGAAGATAGTTTAGATGAAATATATCTTTAGATGTTTTGCTTGGATAATTTTATATTATCAGATTTTTGATTGTCTTTTTTAGAATAATAGCTAAGTTTTACTGAGAAATATGTTTTAAATTAGTAAATATATTGTAATGGTCACTATCTTCTTTTGATCACAGAGGGATCTTTAGCAACATGAGAATATACACGTAAATGGAAAAATATGGATGATTTAGTCTGTAAATTATGAAAGGAAGTAATAGAAAATATTAGGCATCTGTTAATTGAATGTAAATGCTTGAAAACAGAAAGGGCACATATAATGGAGCTATGGAAGAATAAATATGAAAAAAGTGATTATACAGAAAGTGGATTATTGGTTTTTATGCTGGGTTTGGGAAAAGATAAGAGGGATTTGGATATAAAGGCCATAGAGTTGACAAAGATTATGTTGTGGAAATGGGATGGAGCAGAATATGGGAAAACTTAGACTGGGGAATGTAAAATAAAGTAGCTAACAGGTTTCTCTGGGCATAATTGCTGAGAGATTCTTGACTTTATTTAAGGAGAAACTACAGTACATCATATCATATGGAAAATTTAATTTACTGTGATCAGAAGTTAATGATGGTGATGATTGGCACAGGGAAATAGCAAAAGGTCTTAACTATTGTTCAGAGAATTGAGAAAAGACAGCAGAGACAAAACATCAACCAAACTAATTTTTAAATAATTTAAAAACTATTAAATTTAAGCAAAAACAAATAATATCTGGCAAACAAAATATGAGCTTGACCTAGATTTTAGTGTCGTATTCATCTGAGAGTGTATGAGAGTTTTGATAATATTAAACACTGGCAGATAAATTCGTTTGCTCACATAATTTAAAAGAGAGGGATTTATACTATCTTCCTGCTGGCAATTATAAAAACCTAATTCTAATTTCCCAATCCAGAGATAGCAAAACGTTAGTCTTTTAGGAAATCAACAAAACAACATGAGACGAGCTTTCCTTGGCCCGGAATAAAACATCGGGACCAAAAATGTCAAATATCCACAGAATGGCTAATGGTCAGGCACATTTAAGCCAGCCAAGGTTAATTTCAATACAAGACAAGAAAACATGAGAAAAGATTACGATCTTATGTAATGTTTGAAAGAAGAAACAAAATCTCCAATTTGAGAAAACCAGAACACTATACACGAGAAACCGCCAGCCAAAAAATTTTCAGTTTGCAATAAATGCAAACTGCGCTTATTTTAAATTAATTATAGTACATCAACAGGGGGACAGGTGAGTAAAAGAAAAATGAATGTCTGCCAAAGCATTTATCAAGGTTAGTAATAAAAATAATGAAAACAAACACTGAGCATATAGTAATATACACCCACAATACACTCCCAGGTAAATAAATTAGAAAAAAAAAGACTCTTACAACTAAGATTCCAATGCACACTATAAATACAATAATAAGAAAATACATAAGACAATTAAAAGCATATACAAAACTTATAATAGATAGGTAGTTTTAAAGATTAAGCTGAGACTAGACTGAGATTTAAACCCTGGTAAGAATAGGAAAACATGTTACCTTGAGGCATAAGGTTAGATTCTGTGGATGTCTTTCAGCAGCACATACAGTTTATTTTACTGGAAAGTTTCGATGAAGATTTTAGGTTTCCATTATATGTTCAGGAGGCTGGAGGCAATGTTAGGAATCAGTTCTTGTTTAAGCTTTTAAGACATGATTTTGTAGGAACAATTTAGGATTCAAAGCTTATTTTTGAGTTGGTTTAGCATGGCATGACGTTGATGAAATTCTTCATAGCATATAGTTTTGGCATTCTGCAGAGATAATTCTATTTAACAAATGAAAGTCCATAAGATAATTTCAGAGGAATCTTTTAGGCAGCAAAGTAATATTCTCAATAGCAGCTCCCAGCCACAGACAGTGATCTTGAGAATTTATAGCAGCACGGCAATTCAAATAAGTCTCACAATTGGCATACTAAAAGTTAAAGCAATACTAAACGAGCAGAATAAACATCAATAGCTGAAGAATAATTAGTCCAAAATCCCAGGGCTATTTATATGAGCTCTTATCTTCCGTAACATCTTCAATTAGCAATTTTTGACAAGGGCAAATCTCTATCTCAACCTAATCTTAATTAAAAATTCTGACCAGGGCATTATCTTATTTAAAAATTAATTAAAAAAAAATATAAAGGTAAAAACAAGTCTAAGCTTTTAAAAATAAATTTTCAATAGATTAAAATTGAAAATAAAAGAAACAGGAATGTAATTAAAACTTTCCAAAATTAAAGCATTCTCAAAAAGGATTAAAATTTTTTTTTAATTAGAGTATGTTTACAAATGGATTAAAAAAAAACTATCAAAAGCAAATAGATTTAAAAGTAAAATCTATTGCCAATAAAAAAATCACAGATCTTTTTTTTAAAAAGCAAGTATGTGAGTGGTATCATGTACTCTTAATACATACATTAATAAAATATAAAACTTTGATGTAACTTTTAAAAACTTAAAAAAAAATACGAAAATCATTTTAACTTATGCAATAGAACTTTTGAAGCGGATAGAGTATCCGGTTCAATATATATATATATATTGCTTTATTTTTTTACAAGATAAAAAATTAGCTCTCATATATGATAGGATTAAATACTGTAAATATGAATTCTATAATATTAAAACACTAATGCAATATATATTATCATTTGGATAACTGCACTTTTTATGTTGATCTACACCAGTCACAGCAGCCTGTAGTCCGAGGGTTACATGCAACCTTTGTGATTTTCTGTATATCATCTTTCATTCATGATTATGCCAGATGAATAACTTTTTCTATAAAATATAATGGATTTGCTTTAAAGATTATTTTTTTTAGTATATTTTGTATTAAATGAGGTATTTGTGAAATTTTTCTTTTAATGGAATGGCTTTATTTGCGATTATCAGTTTTTCATAATACCCATTTTTTTAAAAAAACATTATTCATTTCTAATATTAACAATAACTAAATTCAAATAAATCATCTTTATCTTTTAAATCAATCCTTATGGTTAATTTTTGAAAATTTTCTTAAATGTAATAATGTTTTAACTCTAAAAAAAGAATTGAAATTCAATTGTTTTCCGATACATTATTGCTCTAAATTATCTCTATTGCTTTTATTTATTAGACCACATATACTTCAACAAATTGCCAATGAAAAATAGAGTACACTTTGCTAGTTTATATTTTCTTTGCTTACAAAAAATTATAATTTGATTCTACATTTTAACACATCTTAAATTGCTTGCTAACGTCATACTAAACTTGATTAACAGATTAAGTTTCAGGAATCACATACTATGAAATTTTTTTCTCAGAAAATTAAATATGAAATGAGTTTTTATTATTATTATTGATAATTAGAAGATATTTATAACAAATAAATAGAAATAGCATGAATGTAAATTATATAAAAAAATTAACTATGCAAAATATTTATTCACAGAAAAAAAGCACTACATCAGGAATTGCTATTGACAACACTATTTATAAATAAATAAATAATTTGTTTATTCATAAATAAAAATGGTAATAGAAGAGATTAATAAGCTCTAATTTAGTTTATATGAAGGTTAAGTAGATATATTGCCATTGCTTTTATAAAGAAGTTTCTTTTCTAATGCAAAATGATTTTTTTAAAAACAAAAATGTTTTAATTATGAGTTTGAATGATGAATGTAGTTGTAAGTAGAATTTTAGATATAATTATATATGTAATTTAATTTCTCATCTGATAAATGTTTACTAAATAGATATTGTAGTTAAGGGATGTTTTCTTTATAAATAAGGATTTGACTAAAAGGAACTGAAAACATAGTATTTGTAAATAGTGATCAGTTACCTTTTGCCTTTTAATGGTAACAAAAATATGTTGTAAATGATTTCTAGACAACATTAATTGTTAGTCTTAATTTCAAATAACACTTGTTTTGTTTTAGTCATATAGTGTTAGATGCTAATGGACTAGTGTTCTTAACATAATTTTATAATTAATAGCATTTCTAATTTAGTTGCCAAAAATTGCACAATATGATTGTCAAATCATTTCCAGAACGTTTGTTTCTTTAAATTTGTTTTTTGAACAAGCATCTGAGAAATAAATAATCTTTTGAGTAGTTTGAAACATCAACAGATGTCATTGAATATGTTAAAATTAATATTATGGCTAACTTTTTAGAAAATGGGTTAATTTAATCGGAATGCTTAAATTATGTGAATGGCTTCTAAGAATCCTAACAAATTTTATGAAAAAAATGATGCAAAAGAAAATCATGTATACTTAAAAGATCCAAAGAAGTTAGATTCATAAAGGCTATAGTTAGTCGTGGTGTTTATATAAATTGCAGAAAAACAAAAAAAAATATTATATTAGCTACAAAATAAGGGTATCAAAACAATCATTGGCAACCAATCATAAATGACTATGACTAATCTAACGCAAAAAAAAAAAAAGAGAAGAAAATCACAAGAGTAAAAAGTGAGTTTTATGATGAATACATAAACTAATCCATGTGAAATGCAAATATGGCCACATATATCATTTGCTGATCCATTAATCTGTTTACTGTTATTTCACGATGCTATCTTTTAACTTTTTTTGCAGAGAACTTTTCATTTTTAAAGGCTTTAATTTTTTATCCGATTGTGGTTCTTTATTGTATTCTATCTATCATCAGCCATATCCCATTCTCCTGCACTAAAATCAAAGTAATTAATATCATATCTTTAGAGTGAAATTATTATGTAAATGGAGCCATCATAAAATATTTTTTTAGGAAGTCTGTTACTGTTCATTTACTTCACATACCCAATCCAATGAAGATATTTCTTAACCACAAAAGATTCAACAGCATTATATCCAGCAGGCTGAAGGACTTAGCAATTCATCTTCTTATGATTTTATTATTGTATTTTTATATTTTTAGCATATAAAAATATAAAATTATAATTTATAGAAATGTATAAGATGTGTAAATAAGTCTGTAATAAAAATACTTAAATTATATTATTTAATTAAAAATATTATTAGACATTAATATTTTTATTATTACTGTTTAAATATTTTTTATTAATGCAAACATTTTATTTATTTTATGCATTCATAAAACTAGAGTTTAGCTAAATTACTGAGGATAACCAATAGCTTGAAACCGGTTTGGGAATGGGAATGTTTCTAGATAGAGATTTAAATGCGTTCTCTTATGGTATTTATCGATACAGCTTGATTAGAGCTATTAGCATGCTCATTATTTTATTTTATAAAATGTAAGCTTATCAAGTTAAATCACGTGATGTATGACTTGATTTTATTAACTATTTAATAATCTTTGCGAATATATTAAAACTCTGAAAGACATTTTTTTACTCAGTATTATTGAAAATAAACTTTTGGGGCTTTAAAATATAATCTTCAACACTAACCAAAATGATTTTACATTAAAATATGAAATGGATGGATGAAGCATGGACATTTGTTGGAGCAATGTGAAAAAGAGCAGCAGATCAGAGAAATTGAATTAAATTTGTAGAGATATTCATCCTGAAGTGAATTGACAATGGTGGGAAATAATGGTGAGATCTCCCCCCCCCCTTCAAAAGTGAAGAGCCATCATTGCTGAGCTAAATATCCTAAACATGCTACTTTCATGTCTATATTTATACATATGTAACAATTAAAGATCTTGAATAAAGCTATAAATATTTAGACAGTTATAAATATGGACATGAATAATGATAGTAAGAAGAATGATTGGTTATAAAATAGTTTAAATAGAATGAGCAGAAAAATAGAAAATACAATATACATGAAATAATAATCAAAATATTTTAGTACAAAAATCTGAAGAGAAAAATTATGTATAGTAAAAGGAAAACTATATGGATGAAGCACGATAATGTTATAAAAATGACAAATATAAAAATGGAGTATATAGTTAATAAACATATATGGAGGGAACAGGAATTGCTATTATAAAAACAAATCTATTATGACTAAGTACATAGAATGGATGGATCATATTAAACTATTGTGATAGTTAATAGATTGCATGCAAGGAATTAAACATTTGTGAACTCCAGATGTAAAGTCCCTGGAATAATTTAGGATAATTTTAATTTAGATATCAGATATCAAAGTATGTGGTAAATTGATATGAAGAAGATATGAGAAAACTATTATTTATAGGTAATTATTTAAACTTACTTTTATAGGTACATAATGTTAACTTCTTAAATGTATTTTGAATATTTTTTTTAAATACTTATAAAAAATGTAATAAAACTTTTTGTCAGGTCAGTTAATATTTGAATATCCATCTCTCTCTTGCTCATAAATCATCTAATTTTTTTTTTCTATGATGTTTTTGTTTACTGAATATTCTCTTTGATATATATTTGGTATATTATTATATTTTCTACTAAATGGGAGGAAAAGAAAAAGGGAGCATTGAAAAAGAAATAAAAATTGAAAAGAAAATTTTGTAAAGAAACTTTTTATTAACAATATTGTATTGTTAAACTATAAACATAAACATTATCTTAAGATATATTTTATAAATTATAGGATCAAAACTTAATGCAACATATGGTATAAGTGACTATTTTATATTTGAGATTAATAAGTAGTTTAAATCTGTATATAAGACTTGTCAGTATAGTATTTAAAAAATCCACTTGCCATGCTTTAGTGTTGAATCCAAGCTAAATGAATCTTTGAAATTGTCAAATTCACAAGTTCCTTTAGGATTTTTTGTTAGCTTTCTCCAAATCCATTCTATCTATTAAATATTTGTCAAATGAGTGATAATGTAATGATTATATAAACAAAAAATGAGACTGCAATGGGGTGTAGCTTTTACCAGGAGGAAGTGTCTTACTTTTAACTACACTGAGCCTATAGTTTATATGTAACTCTCAGGGGGTATATGATATATATTTGCTAAGTCCATATGTAAATTAAATCTAATAAAATGTATTGCTTATTGTGATAGTATAATCTTTTTTTAAAAAAATATTTACACTAAACATAAATGCTGACATTAAACAGCCTTTTTATAAATAAATATCTCACTTCAGGACAAAGGCCTGTCTAACAACATCCTATAGAGGAACAGGAAGGAGAAGGCAGTATTCACCAGATACTTGAAAGAGTTCAAACTTTTTGAAAAGAATTTCACTTGGCCCAGATTCTATTTTAGAATGTAAGCATGGCAGGCAATTGCATAAGTTCTGCTCTACAAGAACCTTCCATTTTATTACGTATAAGTGCTTAAAGTTTATAATATTAATTGGATAATACTATCAAAGATTTTGAACTTATGCTGGATATTTATTCTGTTTGTTATTCTTTGATCACTAACTTTCATTTTCACTTTAGCCATCATATTCTTTTCTTTAATCATATTTAATTCTTGGGTAAGCTAGATAATTAAGACTGCACCGTAGTAGAAGAGCAGAAACTAATTTTAATTTTTTCCTTTTTAGAATAATTGAAAGTAAAATATATGAATTTTGTTTTTATTCTTATATTTATAAATGGGACATTCATTATGAGGGAATTTTTTTGTTAAACTTAATGTACCATTGTGTTTAATATATATATGAATGTAGCCAGCGTTTAAATCTGGGTTAGGTAAAACTTGAAAATTTTATCATGTTTTAATCAAGTGTAGGGTTTTTATTTTTTAAATGGTAGCTGATCCATAATCAACCCATTTAACTATCCTTACCCAATACTGATTGAGCTATTCTTAGGTAGAAGATAAAGGATGGAAAAATGCTCATGCCCTTACCTTTTAATAATCGATATACTTACTGAGTAGGGTCTTTCTTTATCATTTCTCTATGGAGGAAGCTTGTGGAGGGCCTTTGCATGCAATATGCTATTTAAAAGCTGTTTTATCTTTATATAATAATGGGAACCTGGAATTTTTGCTCACATTAGTTTATTCAGATTTAGTGCTGTGATTTGATGACTCGCAGCAAGAAAGCATGCACACATATATTTATAAAATCATGGTCACGTGTTTTATAAGGGTTTACCAGTTTGTAATAATGGTAATCTATTAATATCCTTCATGTTCTACTTATTTTGATTTATATTGATTAAATTTCATGATCTAGAATAAAATACTATACAACATTTAAGCAGAAACATTATGAAACAAGTTTCATAATTTATTGTTTTTTTCTTCTTCTCTATTTATAAATTTACCGACAAGAGTAATAGTTAAGTTTATGCACACACAGTTTTATAGAAATCCACAAGTAGAATAATTGCAAATGTTATCTATGGACCATATATATTTAGCAATGGATTTAAAATCCATTATTTATTTTGGGAGAAAAAGACTAAGAAGATAGAGGCATTGAAATGTTTATTATCATCATCAATTTTTTGTTTTAATAACAATTTTTTTTATTTATTATTATATGTGTGCAAAAAAAATAAATAAACAATTTAAAGTTGTTTTCATTTAAATTAAAATGATATATTTGTGGTTTCCTTTGTATATATAGTCTCAGTTTTTAGAGATATAAAATGTAATTGGTTCAAAACTGTCATAATTCTAAAGGCATATAACTGAGAAAGCTGGAGAGAGATTGGAGTGATTACTTTAACCTATGTTTAAAATATTGGCCAAAGAATACTTTAGAATCGGTGTGGGGAGGATCTGCTCTATCCACATCTGAAATATAGTAGGTAAACATCATTTCCAGTCTAAGAATGTATTAGTAAGGTAAAGAAAGACAGCATGTAAATCATTGAGGAAAATACCCCGAGTATTATGACAGAAGTTGAAGAAATGTTGTTAGAGAAACTTAATATAACCTTAGTAATTATTTAAATTTCATTTGGTTTTAATAAAGAATATTACTTTAAATAAAATAAAAAGAAATCAATTTTAAAACAAAATTGATTATTCCTAAACATAGTTTGTGTGTGTGTGTATGCAGAGGAGAAGAAATATTTTGTTTAGTTGAAAAAAAAAATCTTTTTTTAATATTTCTTGTATATATGTATGTTTAAAAGTCATTTTAGGGTATAAAATAACTTTTTGTTTATTTTAGTAATTCACATCATTCTTCTATAATTTAGAAATTATATTATCTGGACAAAATTATGAAAGTAACTGTCAAGTTTTCATTTTAAAGTGAATTAGTTTATTTAAGTAACATTTTTTTAATTTAATTTTGAATGACTATACATTAAAAAAAAATCTCAGTGCAGTAAATAAATTAATTTATTCATACATCTGAAAAAAATATTATTGAAAAAAAAATCTTTATGAATATCTATAAATTGATAAGCCTAATTACTATGAGTGCCATGCTTTTTTTATTTATCCTTGTCCAAAGACTGCAATTACTTTATAAGTTGGTTTGCATTAAGAAGTAATTCATATTTATTAATCTATGTTCTGAAGTGACTATTCACAAATAGTATCTCTTTTTGAATTAGACTGTTTTTTAAAGTGTACATATCCGTTCAGATTATTATTAGAGTATTTATAAAATGATGCATTTTTTAAAGCTTATTTATATTACAGTATATTTTCTGAAATAAATAAATAAATAAAATGAAATATTTTTAAAAATCATTTTAAATGGTATTGATTTACTTAAAGTAAACATTATGCATATTTGTGTGTGTTTTGTCTCTAATGGTTATATTTTAATAATTAAATATATATATATACACACAGATGTTATATAATGCACACGAAATCGGTCTGGGGATAAGGATATTCAGAAAAGCTTGTTAAGAGCTATTCACACTCATTATATAACATTTATAGTACAAGCTTATTAAATTAAGTCACATGATGTATGACTTCATTTCCTTGCAAATTACTACAAATACATATTTTTAAAAATATTTACAATTAATTAATAATATGGGTATTTGAGTATTAGTCCTGCAACATGGTATTACACCTGCTGCACTTTTTCACATTCATATCAATCCACCGATAACTTTGTAATCTTGTAATCTGACCAAAATAACATGTACACGGATCTTGTACACAATATTTTTCATGAGATTTGTCAAAAAGTAACGTGTACTCAGATCTTGTACATGATATTTTTGCAAGATTTACAAAGTTACCAGCAGATTGGTACAAATGTGAAAAGGCACAGCAGGTCTAAGACCATGTTGCAGGACTAAAAGTAACATTTTCATACACAATTAAAACTATATAAAAAAAATAAAGATATGTATGACTTTGAGGAAGAAATGGATATTTAAAAATAACATTTTAAACCAAAAATTTGTTATCTTAAAAAGTATATTTTCTTGGCCATTGTGCACTTTCCAAATGTTACTTCACATACGCACAAAACAATCACTAAATTATAATTTTTTAAAAATATTATTTACAAAAACATAAAAAAAAACATACTCTGCTTATCCTGTAATAAAAATAGGGATTGATCGCATTCAAACAACCAATTTGATATTTATTTTTAACACAGAAAATATAGATCTGATCTGAAATTTCCCCCCGAAAATGGAGATTTATTGAACATGTGATTGCAAAGTGCATCGTGATTTTCCACAAAAATGTTTAATAAACTTTTTTTAAAAAAAAAAAGAAAACAAAACAAAAAAATCCAGAACATAAATTATGACATTTGTTATCAAATTTTTTATCCTGGTGGAAAAAATTCTTTGATATCATTGAGTATACAAAAAAATGTGTCATCATTTTCCTCGCTGCTGGTTATTTTGCCATTTTGCAGAACCCCCATAGTCTTTTGACAGTTTGTGTGTGAACCCCAGTTTCTGGATTGATGAAACACAATTACTTATGAAATTATGAAAACAAAATCAAAATATGAAAACTACTTACACTTACTCACTTAAAATCAACTGAACTGAAGTAATTCACAAATAGAAAAAATGTAATTGTTATTTTCACAAAGAAATCTACATAATAACCTGGAAAAAAAATGTTGAAATATAAAGAAAACCACGTTTTGAAAAAAGAAACATGTTTTCACACATTTTCGATATACATCACAGGGTTTATTTTTTTTTAAAATTTGATGTCATTGCAAGATTACACATTTATTGCGGATGTGAAAAGGCCTCCCATCTCCCCTATGTTGCAGGACTGATACTCAAATACCATAATATGCAATAAATATCTCAAAAATTAAAAAAAAAAAGATTGTTTATTTGTATTGCATTGTTTCAAAAATAAGTGAAGCTTTATTATAATAATGATCCATATATTTCATTCTCTTTCACCAGAAATATTTTTTATCAATATTGCATGTCTTTTTCTTTTTTTTAAATTATAGAAATCCCACATATATTTGATTAAAGCTAGAATCTAGAACTATTAAAAACAAAACAAAACAAAAAAAAAGCAGGATCCATGGCAATCTATAATGAAAGTAAATGTGCGATTTGAAATAGTGAAACAAATTAAATAAACTATGAATGATTTTTTTTTATTTATGAAACATATATGGCACAATGGAATAATTAAAATAGATTATTATTGATTTTCAAAAAAATTAAATCTAATTGCTATGTGGAAGTACTAAAGATATCAAATGATAAATAAATAAGTTGCTCTTCATGTAGTTGATATTTAAAAAAGATTAAATCTAGTTGCTAAATGTAGGATTTTTTTATTTATTTTTAAAACACATCTTAAATTAGGTTAACCTTTTAAAAAAATCTTTCTATAGTTGATCTTTAAAAAGATTAAATTTAATTATTAGATAAAAACAAATGGAAAAGCAAATAAATCCCTGAATTTAGTTTGAGCAGATGTTTATTGTTTTGACTATTGTGTTATAAAAACGTTTTATAAATTTTTAAAATTTATTGTTCTGTATAGCTATTATTTAAATATATTTTTGAAAACTGAAGAAAATTAATCAGTAAATGTTTAATTGATTTAATTATTGCTATATAAAGTCTCTACCATCATATAAATTAGTTTACATTTTAATGGTTTATATCAAGTTGGCAACCTAGGCATGCATCAATGGCACTTTGATTGAATTGAAATAGTAAAAAATTATATTTTAATTACAGCATTTTATATAATGAACACATTTTCAAGCTTTGCTATTTTCAATAATGCTAAGTGCTAATTAGTGAGATGGATTTTTTTTATGGCCTATTGACCTTTGATACTTTTGTAGGCATCTGTGTATTTAAAGTAAATTTATATTCAAGCAGAATATTATATCAATTAATTCATTTAAAAATTTCTATTCATAATTATATAATAATACATTTTAAGTTTTAGTGCGTTTATTTGGGCAGAAAAGTTTATTGTTAGTGATAGTCTGGTTAATGCATGAATGAAGTCGCAAATATATGAGACTTGATATGTCATTCTGATCTCAAAGAAGTTAAAAATCATTGCTTTTTTTCTTTTTAAATGTCTATTGGATAATTAAAACAAATTTCTTATAGTGAAAAATTTCAAATGTCCATAGTTTTAAAGAAAAGGAGATTACTGTATGTGAAAAACTTCTGGTTTCAAGTCGATTTTTTATATCACAAAAATCAGTTTCCTTGAAACATTTTTGGTGAATGCTAGAAAAATATTTGTTTTATTTTGTTAGAGTTCATTAATCAGTTTTTTTAATTTAAACCACTGAAAGTTAAATGAGCTTTGCCCATTCTGAATTAATATACCTTGATTGGCAATTTTGTAAACAATACACTTTTTTTTTTAAGCACCAACAGAATGAATTTTCTCCATGCCAAAGGAATTTTTAAGCATGTCTTTCAAATGCTATTCACATATAATCCTATGTATTTTAAAATATTAAATGACCAATAATATAAGATCTGGTTATAATGGCTTTAAAAGTAGATAATATATAATTTTGAAGCCCATTATAAATGGATCAATTTTGATACTATATATAATGATTGGTAGAATGATGTCGGCACGTAGAATTATATTGTAACATAGGTTAGACATGATACCACTAAAAAGATGCTTACTCCTGGTTTATATTATTATTGAAAATAAATTTAGTAGAGGAAAATATTTATATATACAATACTTTAGACATTAGAATTAATGTTAAATTTTAAATAGAACATGGATGCTTTCAAAGAGTCAAATTTATAATGAGTAATAATTATAATTATTATTACATGTTTCTCTAATCTGGAAAAATCACTAAGATCAGAAAGCCTAGGGATTATAGGTGCTAAATTAATGATATTATACTGTTATTGTAAAATCAAGGATTAATGGTTATAATTTAGTTTTTTTTAAAGCAAAAAAAGTCAGAAAAAATAAAAATGTTATTTACAGATTTTTATTAAATAAATAAATGATATTAATTATGAAAAACAGGAAAATATATTATTCAAGAAAGAATTTATATATGATAGATTTTATTGATTATGTCTCAAAAATAATCGAGTAATTCTAGAACAACATGATATAAAGGTATTGCTGCTTCATAAACTGAATTAAAATAAAACCATTTTAGAATGTATCAACTGTGCAGATGAATGATATAAAAATATGTTAGCTTTTTTCATTATTTTCAAACTTGGCATTTGTATGCAGTTATTACATCATATTGCGTTTTTAAAATTACAATATGATATCAATATTTTTTTAAAATGCTACATATACTTACAGTTTAAATTTGAAATTAGAAGTTATCAAAAGCAACTGAAATGTAAATATTGCCTGCAGTTTGAAAGTATGCTATTTGAATATCAGGCCTTAGTATTTAAAGTAAAAAAAGACAATAATCAACTGAACATTTAAAATTGTAAAATTTTATGTAAAAAAAACCCAACAACAACAGTGCAAAATAAAATTTCATGACAGTTTATCTAGATGGAATAAACTTTTGATTGATTGAGATATTTTTAATGTTAATCATAAGATAAATATCTAAAAATAAAATATTAAATGTTTTTATATTAAAAGCTTAAAAGATAAATTAAATATTACAATCTTAAAAAAATCATTTTTAATTTATAAAAGTGAAATCTTGAAAAAGGCCATCTTTATTTTTTTAAAGGGAATATTCATTTTATGCACTTTTACATTTATATATAAATTGCAAGAGGTGAAACCTCACACATCTACTCACACAAAAAGCAACATAGCATTTAGTAGCCTTGTTTTAAAAAATAGAATGCAATAAGGAAAAAAAAAGTTAAGTGGTTTTAATTCAACACTTAAAATTTTTTATTCATATAAATATTCTAACCTTTGGGTTTATATTTTCATTTGTTTTTAAATACACCTGGGTCTCTTTTTATGCGGATTTATTTAATGCGATTTTGAAGTTATGCGACTCACGTTTCTTCGGAAGTCGAACTCCGATAATGCGCTATTACTTTAAATAATAAATTTCACGCACTTATGTCATATTGAAAGTAATAGCACATTATTGGAATTCGACTTTCATCTTAGTAATTTCAATATTTTCAGTGCTTTATAATAGTAAGATTTTATGCAATAATGAAATTAAAATCATGATTTCCACATTTTATGTATACACACATTAAATTTTACTAGATTATAATGTAAATTTGTTCAAACATTGTGCATGTTAATTTTGCATTTTAAATCACATTCTGTTTTTGCTTTTTAAAAAAGAACGTAATCAATTATTAATCATTTAGTGTCTGCAAGTTTATTTTTAATTATTTTCTTATTAATGACACTAATCATGAATGTGCTCTTAAATTCCAACGAGAGCTAAATGGTTGTATGTCTGGATATCGTAAACTTCATAAACAATTAATAAAATCATCGTAGTTGTATTTCCTCTTGTGAAGAATCTGATTTTTTACCAGTTTGCAAACGAACCTGTTTATCGGCAAGTAGCGATAATAATTAAAATGTGTATAAAAAATGTCAATTACTGTACTTTAAATTATGCATAAAAATATATTGTTTTGAATAAAATTAAATATTATAGTTAAAAAAAAATTTGTCTTGTATCAATTTTTTTTCAAATTTGCAATTTTTTATTAGTCATATTTTATTTCCTTATTTTTTTTTTTTGCGCGAATTTTAAAGTAATTTTACGTTGGTGCTTTGCTTTTATGCGATTTTTGAAAAATCACAGTTCGTATCCCCCCTTTTTCAAGGTAAGTTAGTCTATTTTTGCGCAATTTCTTTTGCGCGTGTTTTCTGAGAAACCTATCTATCGCATAAAACGAGACCCAGGTGTATATATATATCTGTAATGCAATACTATATTAATACTCCTATTAGATATTTGTGTTATTGGGAATGTTTGAGTAAATAAAAAACTTATTGTTCTTTGATAACAATGAATAACATTATTTATATGGGAATTTGACTTTCTCTCTATATATTTTGGAATAAATAAAAATCAAATAGATTTATTGCTCAAGAGTTCATAAGAAGTTTGAACATTGGAAAACCAGAGCTAAATTTGATCTAAAGACCTTACACTGCACAACCTGCCATTCTACCATTGCACTAAACCATGTTGAGCTTTGCAATCAATTATTCATAAAGAACAAAATTTTCTTTATAACACTTTCCTAAATGAACAAGAGGGAATTCCTATTAATATGTTCTTATATAAAATATTATTTAAATTAATTATTCATAATTTATTTTAATTATGATTGTATACACTATTGTTCATCCCTGAGAAATTAAAAAAAAAAGGTATATATATAGAATTTGAATTAACTGCATTTAATTATAATTAATCAGCCACAATTTACTAGTTGTAAAATATATGTTAAGCTATAAAAACAAAAATTTTATCTTGACTTGTAATATTAAAAGCACAAGAAAGGAAAATATATTGATTACATTTTATGAAAACTTTTTCAAGAATTTAATCAGTTTAGAGTTAGAAGAAAGTTATTGATAGATTACTTTAAGGAAGTGGGATAACTATTATTAATATATATAAAATAGAGTTATACAAAGGCTATGGTGGTGTGCAGGGCAAGTGATTAATGATGATATGTTAATTACTATGAACTGCATTAAGGTAGCTTCTACATCAATAAAAAATATTTAGTTTTATTTGGTGAATACCATATTGCCATCTTGGCCTGTATCAGTAAAGATCTTTTGAATTATTGGCACTCTGGTTTTATTTGTTGATTTGTATTTGAGTGACATCAGGTATATAATTCGAAAATAAATATTTACTTTGAAAGCTTTTTTATCTAAAGCAGAAGGAAAAAAAACAAACTCAAAACATGGAACAAAAAGTGAAAAAAAAATAGTGATAATACTATTAAAATAAGGTCTATTTACAGATGATAATGATTAAAATTACCATTTCCTCCTCTAGTATACTTTATAAATATATCACAACATATTCGACTGAAAGTTTTTTTTTTTATTACTATGAATAAAAAAAATTCCTAATTTTATAAATTTTGAAAAATAATAACATTAATATCCAATTGGCATTGTTTATCACCAAAGTGTACAAAAGAAAGAAAGAATTAGTAAAGTATCATTCTCTTTAAAAATTGGTCTGTGATTGGAAAATCTCATTTCTAACCATTATTAATCCACTGCAGAATGAAGATCTCTCCAAGTTTAATCCTAATTCTCTGATCTCTAGCTTCTGTTCTCCATATCTTATAAGCAAATTTCATTATCTCAATCATCTATCTCACATATTATCTCTTTCCTGGGGTCCAGTTTAAAACTTATTATCTCTTACAATGAATACAAAATTTACTTTATATTAGTATTACAATTTAGAATGAAATTTATTAGAATCTTATGTGAATATGTAATTATTGCATTTTCATTTAATATTTGTTAATATACATAGAGTTTAACTGTTTATATAAATAAGTTTTTTTTTAAAATAATTTGTGAACATCCTGTGAAAACGGAAAAGAATTGTTCCTAATTGATAGTTTTTTTTAAAAAAAAGCCACAAGGCTATATACACAGAATTTTGGATGAAAAACATTAATTTTTGAGAGTCAAAGAATTCCATAGCAATATTTAGAAATATAATTTTAATAATATGAAAGACTCTTTATTTATGCCCTCATAATCAGGATTAGCACTGTGAAGAAGCTATATATATATATTAGGAAATGAAGGAGTAGATAATCATGATTTTTTCAGTGTTAACTATCCATCTTTTATTTGGATTAAAGTTTATTTGAATGATATTCATAATTTTATTTGCATATATTGTATATCTTCTATAAAACAGTTTTATTGATTCGAAATAATTTTTTGATAAAGTCTGAAATCATCGATCAGTGGTAGTTTATTATAGTTGTTTATTAAATATATTTATGCAAGCCCTCCCCCCCCCCCCCAAATATTATTCGCATTTAGCCATATTTTTATTTCAATTTTTCATGACTCATATTTTGTAGGATTAATTATTTTTTTTGTTTTGCTTAAAAATATTATATATAAAAATAATACTAAGCAACAATTGATTGATTGCAGTCATGGATATTAGTATTAGCTTTGTTTCTACATTATTTGTAAAGTTTTATATTTAAAAAATTATGAAAGTAAGAGGGAATTAAACCCCCCCCCCCACAAATATTTGTCAAATTATCTTAATTATAGTGTTTATAATTAGGTCAATTAGAAAATCAGTGTTAATTTTGACTTAAAAATATATAAAGTTAACTCTCTTAAATATTAAATTGTGTCTTTAGATTGATTGTTGTATAAGATTAATAATGTTTGTGTTATTATATAATAGCATTTATTATTTCAAGAAATAATTTTAGAACAATAATCAATTAAAGATTATTTACAAAATATTAATAGTCGAATACATGAAATATATCAGCAATAGCCTATCTTATATTTATCTTTAATGAATTTTTTTGCATAAATTATAAATTTCTCGAAGGACTTCAGAAAACAAATTATCCTTTTAACCAAATAGTTATAGATATAGGAATAATATAAATAATTTTCAAAATAAATAATAGTGATTTATAAAAACGATGGGTAAACCTTACTATTTGTGGATTTATTTTCATGCAATTTTTTACTTTTTATGCTTACAGTTTTGAATGTTTAGTATTCTTAATCAGAAATTAACTTCTTGTTAAAAAAAATATTTTCAGTAAGAAATTAAGTTATGAAAAAAAGTGTCCAACAGGTGAAACTATAACCATAAAATTAAAAAAACCTCTACGGAAAATAACGCAAATAAAATGTTTTATTATTTATTTATACTGAATATCTGACAATTGATTATGAACTTTGCAAAATACTTTGAAGAATGAAATGTGGATCCAGTGAAAGACAAATATTAACTGTAAAGTTTGAAGTCATTATAGTAAGACATACTGATTAATAGCAAGTCTCAAGAATTGTTTTTTTATTGAATAAAAGAATCAACTTGTATTTACCATGATATTTTAATGTGAAAGAAGTTTGAAAGTCTAAATGTTTGATATGGGAACTCTGTTGTAATATATTTAAAGAAATATGAAAAGTTTAAAACTACTATTGTATATGAATGCTCAACATGTATACTTTATATACTACTCTTTAGGAAAATATAGTAATTGTTACATCAAATTCAAGTTATTGAAAATATATATATAAAGAGCATTTTTCACATAAAATTTATCAAAATTTTAAACAAAAACAATTCCATATTTTTTTCCAAATTTTTTTTCTCAATTTTAAAATATTCTTACATCAAAATATTACCAATAGAGAGATTTGAATGTTTTAATCAATCAGGAAAATTCTTAAAATATTATTGATAGAGAGATACATTTAATTAAATCTTTTGACTGATCAGGAAAATTTTTAAAGCAGATGATTTGTTAATATAATCTACAGCCATGACTTAAAAATATATATATAATACTGTACTACTTTTTACTGAATTCATCTCTTATTCTTGAAAATATTCTGCAAACTACAAGAGAACTATTGAATAATTTTCACTTAGTTAAAAGTTCTTAATATTTATATTAATGGATCTATAGATAATCAATTGCTTGCTGCAAACAGAATCTTTCAAGGTGGACAAATGAGCTATTCTAGAGGAGAATATATATATATTTAATTTTTAGAAATCAATTTTCACATAACAAAAAAATATTTAACTTTAATGGACGAAAACATTTTTTAATGGTTCTTCTACTGTAAGAAGAATTATTTGTGTTATATCATCTTAGAAATACATATTTTGGTAAGTACTCATTTTGATAATAAATAAAATATCAAAGATAACTAACTAGTACTATCCTCCCAAATTATTATTTAAAAAAAGTGGCATACATCATTTAGTACATGATAGAGTGGGTAATTGTGGAGTTGAAGTCCAGAGATCTCAGCCCAGCTCTGCCTCTCTAATGCTCAAACTTTTTAGAAATTCCTGAGCAGTAAATTATTCAATTATTATTTATTTTAAAAAGTCATATAAAAGATAGAGCTAGTTATAGATATGATTTCTCAGGTCACATCATGACATTTAAATGCTCAATCAGTAATTTGAGCACAACAGTTTTAATCAGATAACTAAATTGAATTTTTTTTTTTTTTACTTTACTTAGCAGAGAATTGATACAAGAATCTTTAACTCTCTAATATATAATTCTACTAAATCACATAGCAAAATAATCTTATAGTTAGTTGATGGAAGGTTGTGTGACTTTTAAATACTTAGGTAACATTATAGTTAGTTGATGGAAGGTTGTGTGACATTTAAATACTTAGGTAACAGGCTGAAAAAAGTTACTTTCAAATGACCAAATTTTTCTCAGTGGAGAAATGATACAATAATCTCTGGCTTTTGAGTTCTTTCTTTAATCATTGTGTGATATCACACAAGACCAAATAGATCATTATGTAAAGCTGAACACACTATTGATACAAGACATCTTAAAAATTCTGTTTGTGCGGAAAAATTGAATGATTTTCAAACAAATATCTTTATGATTTAATTTTATATATACAAGAAAAAATATTACCATCATAATACAAATAATAAATGACTCTGAATAAGAAAAGTCTTAAATGAAGAATTATATGTAATAGTTACCAAATCCTAAAATTACATACAAAACTAACAAAAAGATATATATTAGTCTTGTGCAAAACATGCAGCATAACAAATTTATAAAGACAAAAATAATATCAACAACAAAAAATAATAATAAATAAAATTAGTAACATGCAATAGAAAAAAAACAAAATTGTAAACATTTTTTAAAATATAGGAAATGAAATACAAGCAACATCCAATGAATACACTAATAAGAGAATTAAATAGTCTGATGTTATTATAGCTAAGCTATCTATAACCATATTCCATATTGAAGTTTGGAATTGGGGAAATGAGTATTTATAATCAAAACTATATGGCATAAAAAGGAATGATGAAAATATATATCAATAATCAATATATGCTTTTAAAGACTAATAATAGACACACAAGAATTATTATAGGTATCATGCATAGAAGTCAATCTAAGTTTGTTAGAAATAATACACAGTATAATTTTGCAAGGTGCATAATGAGAATAGTAAGTAAACAGTACAACTACCAAAAAATGGATATTACAAGACAATATACTTTGATGACAAGCAACATCATATAGTCAGCAAATCAGCAATATGACTTGATCAAAATAACTTAGAATTAATAAAACTCCTAAATAATAATAGTTATCAGCAAAACTAACAACAATTATTATTATTGTTTTAACATTCTATGAATTAAGTTGATTTTTATTAGCCCAGGAATGGCATTTACATCAATATTGTTATATCTCTTTATGACAATCATTAATATCAGTCAAAAGTTATTCATAAAATGAAGGCTTTCCAAATGAAACCAATTGGTTTTCCCATGAAGGTACAGGCATATAGCTTTTCTAAGTTTGCTTGTGGAAAATTGCTATTCATTCACTCTAAAAGTCAACAAAGAAAATTTATTATGTTCTGTCAGTTTTTTTTTTTGTTTAATCTTATTAATTTTTTTTTCATTTAATGTTATATGTTTGTAAAACATTTATTTATACAATCATCTGAAAAAATAAAAATACAAAAAAATTGAATATTTGTTGTTTTTTTCTACATTAAATTTACATAGATAGTCTTAATATAATAAAGTTCATTTGAAATTATCCTACTTCAAACAAACATGATATCTTCAGAGTATTTGCATTCTTATATTTCTTTTATAGATGATACACATATATATCACCTATTACTAAGAAATCATTGGACATCAGATAGTACTGATATCTCGATACTTGGCTTTTTATTCAGGCAAAATAAAGTCCACTTCTGCTTGCTTCTTAGAAAGTTTCCAAGAAGTTATTATTGTAGTCATATTAATGAAATGAAAGTTTCAAAAATTCCAGTTTTAAACTTGTCCACTTGTTTCATTAGAGACGGTTTTTATTAGTTTGTTGTTGACTTGACATATCTAAGTAAAGATTAAGTTATCAGAAGCTAGTTATAAGATTCATGAGTGTTTATTAATATATATTAATTATTTATTGATTACTTAAAACTTTGTTGACTGTTGATGTTGCTACTTATATAGCATTCCATTTCTACATTTATTAATTAATGACGCATCATATATCTGTGTTAATGAATTCTAAGTCTATTGACTGCATTAAGGAAAATATTTTTTAAGATAAAAAGTGCGTCATGCTGGTAATATAAACTTATTTAGAATAGTATGATTATGTAAGTTATTCTTATATTTTCTCATTAAAAATTTAGATATTGGTATTAGCATTATTAGAAAATTGTGTTACAAAAATAAAAAGACTAATGAATTTTTATGTTGTGATATAATAGTCATAATTTTATGTATTTATTTTTCAAAAAGTAAGTTATACATAAGGTTGCTAAACTCATGATTTGTATGTTGGAATTATTAATATGAATGATAGTCATACAGCTTTTTCGATAAAAGGCTGCAAGAGAAAACAGCTTGTTTAGAGCTATTAGCATACTCATTATAGGTATATTAAGGTATGGATGGAATTATTCATTAATAATAATGCTATATATTCATATATGTAATGTATATAAAAGAAAACATCTTAGAAAATTCAAACTTTTCAGAACTACTTTGTTATTTAAACTATGCTTAATTAATTAATTGGGAGCAAAGTTGATTCATTGATCAAACATATGATGATAATCAATTTATATTAATTATAATGCTATTGTTTTGTCACAGTACCTGTTATCTAAGAGTTGTAACTTAATTTTAAGTAGAGAACTTAACATACATACATTCAAGATCATTACTGTATATTTCAAAAATATGAAGTATTATAAAAACTAACTTTTATTAAGGGCTTTATGATCATCTTTCATGACAACAAATGAGATTTCAATTTTAGTCAAGGGAACATCAAAATTTTTTCAGTCATAAACAGAATTAGATTTTTTTTTTTGATACTGGCTCATGCCCAACCTAGCTAGCCATAAAAAGAGTTATTTAAGAGGTAGAGATAAATACATAATTATTATGGCAATTTCACACTTCCCAAATATTGTATGAATTCATTTCAAAATTTTCATTGTGTGTTTTAGAACAGTGATGGAAAAGTGTTCTTAAAAGTTAAGGATTTGTAGACTAATTCTTTAAAACTAAGCAAGACTAAAACAAAATATTGTTAGTCACATGGAAATGTGCTCAACTATTACTTGGGTGCTTAAATATCTCATATTAACAATGATTGAATGCTTATTGCTCAGAAGTTCATATGAAGTTTCAGCATCAAAGTTTTAGAATTGAACTGGGTTTATGGACTTTGAGCTCTAGATTCTGCTACTCCGCCATTACACCAAACCATGCAGAAAAAATAATCAAGTGATTTGGAGCTATGATTGGGCAATCTTGATGAGCTTCAGATTCAGCCATTTCACCACTATGTAGGTTAATTTCCTAAGCATTTAAGATTTTTTCTTTCTTATTATTCCCTTCCTCCCCAAAAAAAGTTAAATGTCTAATTAATTTTTTTTTTTTTGAAATATGAAATAAATAGCAAATCTTTAAAAGTCATACTAGTGTATTCAATTGAAATTAATTAAGAAATGGAAGCTTATCCAATTTGTTTCTTATAGTTGTTTTAAAAATCTGGAAACGCAAACCATTTATATATATAATTCATTTGAATAACTGTACTTTTAAATTAAAATCTCATTAATAGAATTTGACTTATAATATAGAGCCTGGCGTTTTAGATAAATAAATTGATAGATATATTTGGATTTGCACATATATAAATATAGAATGACCTAAAATTTTCTGTATGTTTGGGTAAGTTTTAAACAAATGTTTTTAGAAAGGAATATACATTCTTAAATCTTTTAGTGAACATTTTGGAAACAAATGTTTTTTTATAAGTGAAATTTAATGTGTGTGAAGTTTATTTTCTGAAATTGGCTGCTAAAGTAGTGGTAGCAAAAGTATATTTATTGCCTGATTTAAAAATGTTTATCTAAATTGAAGAGTTATTTACTTATACATTAATACCAAGAACTCTTAAGTCATATTACTTACTATAAGCCATGAATATGATATATATGTTATATCGAAAGCATGCTAGGCAGTAATAAAGCTGAATATTTTTTTTTTTTTTTAAAAAACTACCTTTTTTTTGTGGATGTTTTCCTTATATTATTTAAAAAAAAAAAAAAAAAAGGCAATAAAACAGTGATAAAGTTTTGAGTCATTGTCCATGCATATAAAGATTATGCAAAATAAGTGGAATACAGATAATTCGTGTAATATTACAAGAAGATAAAAGTCTTTCTGAATTAAATCTAATTTTCCTAATTCATAACTTCTTTTTTCCACACCGTTTCAGTAAATTTCTTTATTTCAATCATTCATCTTATACGTTGTCTTTTTATAGTCTTCATACATTCTTTTAGGATCTTCTATAAGACTTCCCCATTATATCCCCCCCCCCCCAATCAACATGTTCAGTTCAGCTCTATTTTAGCCTCTTAATTTTTTTCAGTGATATCAAATATATATATATCTTTACTATGTATTTTGTTTTTGATTTCTCCTTAATAATCCCAATTTAGATCTCTATGCTTTTTGCTGTATAGTTTGCAACCTCTGAATTGCTTTTCTATTAAATGAATAAATTTATGATTAATAAAATAATCACTTGTTAAATATATATATTAATTCAAATTTGCATACATTGTTGGTCGTCTGCATAATGAAGAGGTTTCTTTTTTCTTTATAATCTAAAGCTGAGTTCACTTTTGGTGAAGTTGGCATATATCACTTTGGCCAAAGGCACTTATACTGGAATCAGTGGTATGCTATCTTTTTACAATATTCATTTTAATTAATATACAAATTTATATTTCCTAATATATTAGTATTAAGCACACAAGGTTTGAAATGAATCATATAGTTACATTTTTTATTTGGAACTATGATTATGGTGAACTTCACCGAAAGTGCACTCAGCTTTAGATTATAAAGAAGAAAGAAATCACTTCATTATTATAGATGAACAAATGTATGAAAATTGATGATGGAAAAAATCAATACTATATATTAAATATCTTTGATTTTTAAGCTATAAGAATATTTTTATTTAATATTTATTTATTTCTATCAAAAAATACTCTAATCAAGTTTGATTCCATATTTATTTACAACCTTTATGTTCACATCTGTACAATATTTTAATGAAGATATTTGTAGCTGTTAACTGTTTCGTTTTCATTGCTATCAATTTTTTTTTTTTGAAAAACCTCTGATCATTACTTAAATCTTTTTAGCATTTGTCTTTAATCCTACTTTCTTAAAGTCAGCTTTATTGCTGCTTTTAAGCATTATTTGCTGAACAACTATAGTATCTATAAAATATGATTTTAATTATGTCAATTTAGTTTTTATTCTATAGCTTTTTAATTTTATTACACGAAATATAAATCTGATTAAGTTATCAGTGTTAAAGATTGTTTACTCATATTCTGTTAAACTTCTACCTACTTTATGGCAAAAGACTTTATGCATAAGGAACATATATATATATGAATTTGCATGCATACTCTTATTATTTACTCAGTAGATTTTTTTAAAAAGAATAAACATACAGGAATCACTTGATTAATGCGCAAAATTTTTTGAGGCCATCCCTTTAATTGTGCAGTATAAAATTTTATTAGTGCACTCTTTATTTTGTGCAGCAAATGCTTAGAGGTATAATTAATTGGCAACTCATGAGAGATGCCATCCATGTCTGCCAGAGGCGTGAGATTCACACTTGACAGTTGAGATTACCTCAGCTACCCTTGTCAAGCCTAAACATGCAGTACGCTTATTGCTTATTCTCATCAAAAAAATTTTCCTATTGTTTTCTTCATTTTAAATAACCCCTCATAGCCATGGACATACAAAAAAGGGACTAAACGAAAACTCATAAATTTGAATATTAAACTCAATAGTTATTAAATGATTTCATAATGTGAAAGCAAAGATAACATCAGCAGAACACTGGGCTTAGGCAAGTCAACAATAAATGCCATTTTAAACAAAGCTAGTACTGGGAGAAAGGCAACAAGGCATCTGCATCAGTAAGTATGCAATGCACTAGAAAGAGAAGTCTGTTGATGATTGAAATGAAAGATTTGCTTTTCATATGGTTAGGAGATTGTAATCAGAAGTGCATTCTGATGGAAATAATAACATGATTAAAGCTTTAAGCCTTTTTTTCTTCATTGAAAAAACTTGAAGAACTATTCAATACACTTGAAAAAATAAAGGAGCTCATATACAAGATTGATCCTGATGACGAAAGATGCTTGAGGGTTGTCAAAACCTAGATAAACAAATTGATTGTTATTGCAAAATTATGAATGAAAGGAAAAAAAAGCTATGGCTGTTCAATTGATGTTAGATTTTTTTTTTCCAAAAAATAAAATTTAAATTATTATTTTTTTCAATAAATTAATTAATAATTCATTAATTATCTATTTCAGTATATCTATGTACATTTTGAGCAAATAAATATTTTTTTGATTTATTTTTTCCAAAATTCATTATAATTATTTCCATAGGCTTTTAAGTTTGATTAGTGAGGTTTTAATATTTGTGGGATAAATGGAGGACATTAACCCACTAATCAAGGGATTCCTGTATATAAGAACTGAGATTAATTTGTTAACATTTGGCTATTAAAGAAGATCTAACTTATCTTAGATTATTTTAATAAATAATATGGAAATGGGTGTTTTGTGGAAAGTTGATAAATCTTTTGTGTACATAAATTGTCATTAAAAAACATATACATTCATTTAAAATATGAAAAGTAGATCACCCGCAATTAGGAAGCACTTAGTAGAAAAATAATTGAACTACAATTTGTAAGTTTTTTTTTTTTTTAATCTATGATTTATTGTATTATCAATTCAGTTTCTGTTGAGTTATTTTTTCTGTCCTTCATATAGACCTGTATTTTCTCTTATTAGACACCTTATCTCAGAATTAGACGAGAGGCGGAAGGGGGAATTATATTTTTAAACAAAACAAATATTATAATATAATGTTTGAATTACAATACTTGAGGAAAAAAAAAAATGTTTCTTAATATTGTTGATTTTATTAATAGGCGTGATTATATATATTGTCAAATTATAAAAGATGACTTATCTAAACATAAAATTAAAGGTGTAAATTCTGTTTTCAAAGATAATAGCTTTTAAAAGTATGGGATTCAAAATTTATAGGCATAAAAAAGTAATAATACTTTAAAAGCAAAGCAAAACATGTTATTTAATAAATATTTGTATAGTTAATTGCTTAGGAGATCGAATATTCTGTGACATTTAGGCACTAAATGACAACTAGAGCATAATATTTTACTCATCTGAGAATTAATCCAGGAAACGTTAGTCCTTAAGTCTGCCATTCTACTTCTGCATCAAACTGTACAAAACATCATGTTATTAAGTCATCAAAAAAAAATAAAAAATTGCTGATATATAATGTACATACACTTATACATAAACTCCTAATATATTCATCACTATTATTTATAATTGTGTTTATAGATTAATTAACTCCTGATTAAAGGTAATAGTTAATGCTTTATCTTGACACAGTATCCAGGGTGAAGCTTGAAATTTTTTTTTTAAGTTCCTGATCTTTTTTTGAGCATCCTCAAGATTTTTTCTGGTGGTAGTCATTCCATTATCGTTTCATATATCCATGAATATTTTTTAGCTGCAGAATAAAACTCAAATTAATCTGGATGGTGAGATAAATACTAATACTTTGATTTTAAAATAGAAATACAATTGTAATATGATGCAGTTTTCAACACTAGTGAAATAGATATACCTATGGGTATTGAATCCACATATAATAATGTTTTTTTTTTTCTGTTTTCTCTAAGATGTCATACTACATTCTAAGTGAGATTGGAATTAAAGTAAGAAGCATTTGGGATGAGGAATAAATAAGTCACTAAAAATATTAGACGAATTTACTTGTTACTTTCAAAATACTGTAGAATTTCAATTATTTTGCACCACACATTGGTTTATCTGAATACATATGCATTATAACCTACAAGTAATACTAAAATTAATAATTTTATTATTACTTATTTAATATATATTCATCATCCGAAGTGTAAAGCTGTATATTGAATGCTTATGCAGTAATCAAACATATTGTTCAATTAACTGCAATAATTAAATCCTTTTTTTAAAAAAAAAAAACAAAATATTGCGTAGGGTATAAGGCCAATAATCCTTCTTTCAATAATCTATAGTTAGAAGAAATATTAAAAAATTAAAAATCTGTACATCTTAATTTATAAATTTCATGTGTATCCTTGTCTGTATAGTGCCATTGTCAATTTTCTTTCAATCAACTATTTCCTCACTTTGCTTACTGTATCAGTTATGTAGTTGCTCTATCCCTCTCTCCTTTGATTAATTTATTACTGCATTGTTATTTTCATAACTATGTTATTCAAATTTTTATGATTATTTTTATTAATGTTTTAATTTACAGTATACAGTTTAAAATTAAATTTATGTACTGATGAATTAAAAAAGATATCAAATGCTCAAAATTACAAACTGTGCTATTCGAGTTAAGGCAACTTTCTGGCTGTACAAGTGTGTACTGAAAATATTATCTCCTTATTTACTAAAGCTATTAATGGAAGCAAACCACCAAACCATCTTATTAGTAACATGGCTTTAACAATAACTTCATAAGATAGGTGCTATAAATGTCGGTATTCATTTATAGGATAATGAAGGAGTAATGTTCTAAAATTAATTCATATATCAAACTAACTGTTGGAAAGTAGACATAACATGAATCAATATTAATACTATTAAAACTATTCCTAATTATTTACTATTTCTTTTTAATTAGTTTTCTATTTGTTAGAGATCATATTCAATTTTTGCATTATATTAAATGTCATATGCATGAGTTGCGTTAACATGTTTGGGGAGGGGATTTACATATCAATCAGTCTGTATAATTCCTTCATAGCTAAACATGATTTCAGTAACCAATTTGCATTTAAATATATATAAATTTGTTTTACTTGTGTTAAAATTATTTTGACTAGATAACACCAAATCAATTCTTATCAATTACAAATGATCTAATATTTATATTAATATCAAACATCTTTTGGCCAAGATAGGTGTCATTATTTGATGGTAGATTGATAAGTTGAAAAGTATATTCGAATAATATAAGCTGCTAAATTAGTGAAAACATAAAAGATATTTTCTATACTTAATTCTTTATAGGACAAATCGATATCGAAACAAATTTTTTGATTTTAAAATATCCTTATTGTATAAATGTTATAATATGATTGGATGTACTACAGTTTGGATGTACTATAATTATTTAGATAAAATAACTAACTTTTTACGAATCACACAAAAGAAAAAAGTTTATAAATTCCACATAACTTCTAAAAAGTTTGAGATTATATTAAGAAAATGTGTATTTGTTAATTACATTTGACTTTTAAAATGTATTCAGCATAGTTGAGAATAGTTGTGATTTATAATAATTATTCAAATCCTAAAAATAAAAAAAGTGGGTGAGAAAATTAGTAATTTTAAAAATGATTTTAAAAAGTTTCTTATTTGATTGTTGAATCTATGATTTCAGGTATCCATAGGAAGTCTTAGAATCGAAGGTAGTGAATATGAAATTATTACCATTTTGTAAATTTATAATAGTTATTGAACAATATTAGTAAAGATTTTTTTTCTATAAAATAAACTATATTAATAGTAAATTATATACAGATATTAACATATATACAGGAAGAAAAAAATATGACATGATATATAACTTACGAAAACATAATTATTGTGACTGCTATTTGAGAACATATGAAATATGATTCAGTTTGATGTAGGTGAATGTGTGATATATATACTTGGTATTCTAAAATAATGTACAACTAAGAAAAATGTTATTTTTCTCATAGTACTTCTAGGTAAATATTTTAGAGCATATAAATATGTATTATACCACTCTTATTTTTTTTGAGAACATATTTTTGGTTGTCAAAATTACAGAGCAGCGAGCAAACCATGTGGTCTGAGAGTATGAATAATTATTGGGGCACAATAAGAATGAAAGATTTTAAATATTTTTCTCAAGCAATTGTTTAAGATTAATTATATACATTTGAAATACAAAGTGCAGTAACTATGGGAAATATGAACTGGTTTGAAAGATGTGCAACTTATCCTCTTTATGAATATTACATAAGATACATGGAGGATCCAGATTCATTAATGAAGATTTTGCTCGGAATTATACCTAGCATTAAGTTAAATAAAAATTTCAACTGTGATCAAGGAACATACATTTGGCAATTGGCAGGGTTGACCATAGATATTTATTAGGATATATAATTTTTTTCAAATCTCTAAATGAGACACCAACTAAGGATTGAATTCTTCAACAGATCTGCATGCTCCTTAGCATGATATCAAAAAAAAAGAAAAGGAATGACCTGTATATGGAAGTGGAGCAAGCAATGTTATAGGAGGAGTGGTTATTAGGATTGGACAAACTATAGTTGCAATATATATTTTAGCTTTGATATAGGAGACAAATGATTAAGGATAATGACCACCATTATAAATAACAAACAAGCAGTTGTCATTGATAGATGTGATGATGATCCCCTTATGTGTGATTTTGTTATAAACAAGAGATTTCTAACAATAGTTCAGAAAAGATGCATTCATGGACTATAGTCATCATCATCATCATCATCAACCATTATCAATCCATTGTAGGATGAAGGTCTCTCCAAGTTTAATCCATCTTCTCCGATCTTTAGCTTCTCTTCTCCACAACACTCCTGCACATTTTCTTATTTCATCCATCCATCTCACACGTGGTCTCTTTCTGGGTCTTTTACAATCTCTTGGAATCCAGTTTAAAATTTCAATTGTCCATCTATTATCATCTCTTCTAGCAATATGTCCAGCCCAACTCCATTTCAATCTTTTAATTTTTTCAATAAGGTCAATAACACCTGTTTGTTGTCTTACCCATATATTGTGTTTTCGATCTCTTTTTGTTACTCCCAACATACATCTCTCCATACTCCTTTGAATGGTGTGAAGTCTCTGTATTGCTCTTCTATTAAGTGTCCAAGTCTCAGATCCATAAGTAAGAACTGGTAAAACACATTTGTTAAAAACGATCCTTTTCAAACACATAGGCATATTTCCTTTTAGTATCAAATTATTTCTACCAAAAGCACTCCAAACCAAGTTTAATTCTATGATTAATTTCCTCCATTATGTTTCCATCTGTATTAATAATCTGACCAAGGTATTTGTAACTGTTAACTTCTTCTAATTCTTCATAATCAATCTTTTTTTTTCATATTTTGAGCAAATTGATTAAACATTACTTTAGTCTTTTTAACATTTATCTTTAGTCCTACTTTTCTACTTTCATCTGCTAACTCCTGCAACATTTCCTGCAGCTCTGAAGCATTATTTGCAAAAAACGACGCCATCATCTGCGAAATCTAAATGACTTAAATACTCTCCATTTACTTTCACTCCTTTAGTTTCCCATTTTAATCCACAAAATACTTCTTGCAGCACAGCTGTAAAAAGTTTTGGAGATATGGAGTCACCTTGTCTTACACCTTTCTCAATGTTGATTTTTACAGTATCATTATGTAATCTAATTGTTGCTGTTGCATTTTTATAAATATTCTTTAAAATATGACAATATCCTGGATCTATACCTTGATGATCCAATGCTTTAATCACTGAAGAAATGTGTATAGAATCTAATGCCTTTTCATCCAAAACATAATGGCAACTCATATTCATTTGTCCTTTCTATGACTTCTCTCAATACCTGGATACGATCTATTGTACTAAAACCACTTTTAAATCCAGCTTGTTCTCTTGGTTGGTGGAAATCCAAAGTTCTCTGTAGATGAGTTGTAATTATCTTGGTAAAAATTTTATATAAAACTGATAAAAGGCTGATAGGTCTGTAATTTCTAATATCTTCTTTATCACCTTTTTTAAATATTAATATTATTACTGCATTCTTCCAATCTTCCGGTACATCTTTATCATTTAGACATTTGGTATATAACTTTGCTAAAATTGTTTCTATTTCTTCACCTGCTTCTTTTAATATATCAATTATAATTCCATCATTTCCTGGAGCCTTTCCTTTCTTCATACATTTAATTGCATGTCTCACTTCTTCATTTAAAATTCTGGGCAATTCGGAAGATGTAATAGATATAGGAGGTACTTGTTCTTTATTACTATATAATTCTTGATAAAAATCTTCTACCAATTTCATGATGTCATCTCTCTTTTTAGTAATAATTCCATCTTTTTTTCTTATTGCAGATATAAATTTCCTACCAATATCAAAATTTTGTTTAACATTCTTGAGACTTTTATTTTCTTCTACAGCTTTCCTTGCTAAAAAGTTGTCATCAAATGGCAGCCTGGGTCCACAATCAGGGGATTCTTAGCACCCTTCGGCCACTAACCGCTGCCTTGGTTGGTGACTTTACAGCCTCCTGGGAATAAGGGCCATGCTTTATTTTTGTCTGTCATAATTGTATATATGAATTGGAAAAATATTTATCATTTACACAAACATTCATTTTGCCTTATCAGGCACTGAGAAGAAAGATTATGGTGTTTCTTGATCTTAAACTCAGAGGTAAAAAGCCAATAAACTCACCACGCTGGCTAATGGGTGTTGGACTATAGTAAGCCAGTATATTACCTAGATTAGCATTAACAATAGAAACTTTTACTATAGAATAAAGCAATTTTAAACTGAAGGCTTTTATTTTTTTGTATTGATCTTGATGGGATGATTTAGATAATGACTTAATCGTATCTTAGATAAATTGATTGGAATTCTAAGAAAAAAATGAGTAAGTTCCTGTGAAGAACGGTGATAAATTGTGACCTGTAGATAACTGCAACATGAATGATTTACAGACTTGTATTGTGGTTCTTATTAGTGTTGGAATTTGTTCAGAATATGAGAATGAGAGGTATGTTCTGAAGAACTCTGAAGATTAGTCTTCAATCAGGACATTATCAACAAAGGGATACTATTTTAACAGTAGTTCCAAGATGAGAAAGGAAGAGGACTTCTATGCATTGCTAAGGTTTATATATACTGCTATTGAAATAGTAGTGATGTAAGCACTGAGCTCCGTGGGATATCCTGTCTGTTTAAAAGGTGAAAAGAATCTCATGTAATTTTTAAGCTTGTTGGTAAGTTAATTTTTATGGCAAAAATTAGATATGTATGGCTTGGCAGAAGTTTACTTACTACGCTTGTTTTACACACATATTCTGAGTTTACCAGATCAAAAACAGCCTTAAAGTCAACTTGAAATGTGACATAATTTGTTAATTTATTTTCTTTTGCAAAAAATATTGACTCTGTGAAGAGGAAAGCTTAGGAAGGACAAGATCATTTAGTTATTTAAGAATAATTCTTGCAAGCATTTTTTGTTCAATATCCTCCAATGAGATGAGACACAGATCATTCACTGAATTATATAAATAAAGTTTTTGATTCTTTTTTTTTAAGATGAAAAATTACATTTGTAGAAAGCTTATGTATGTAATATTTACACGAACAATGTTGATTATAACACTTATGTAGAATGGAAGTGATTAAATAATTTAAATGCTTATAAATATTAATCAGAATAAGATCATTTTAATGAAGCCTGTGAACATAAGTGTATAATTACCTCAAAAATTTATTGCTTTGAGAAACAATTGTTTTGAGGAAGTTGTATATCGTGATTAATAGAGGAGTGGACAATAATCAGCTGCTTTTAGAATAGTTTTTAAGTAGTTAAGAAGTTCAGTATCCACACTGGTGCCTGACAATATTGTATTTTTTTTTAACAATATAGGAATGCGTCAAAAGCACAAGGAAGAGTTGATTTTACGTGGCTTACAGTAGTTTTTGTTAACTTTAAATATTAGGGATTATTTTTCTAAGCCTAAGTATTATAGCATTTTAGTTAGTAAAAATTTTACTTGTGAAATTCAATTCAGTTTGCTTTTTTAAAAATGTTTTCAATACTTTTTATTTATTCAATTGTTTATCAATCATTATTGTTCAGATTATAAGACTGTTCTAAAATTTTAAATCAATAAATATATTGAATTAGGCTTTCAGAAAATATCATTCCAAGAAAGGATTGCGAATGGTTAGTATTAAAATTGAATTTAGAACAATCCTAGAGTAAGGAAGGAGGGAAACAACAAAGAAAGAGAAAAAGAGTTAATAATGAACTGAAAAATAAAGATGAAATATGTATATGTTAAGAAAATTTTATGATGAGTTGAGAACGAATAAAAGTAGATAGGATTGGCTACTAGGAGAATTAGATAGAATTAAGAAGTGGAAATATAATTTATTGTGTTGAATAAATAAATAAATAGTTCACTTATAAATAACTTCAAATAATATAGATTTTTACTTGAAGAGTCAATTCCAACCAATTTTCTCTAAAAAGTTGTTTTTTGAAAAAGTAAAATTGTAAAAAACATTTATTATTATATTAATTAAATACTAATCATAAAAAAGATCTGAGTGATTGATTAGTTACCCAATAAATTGTAACAGTGAGTTGATTAAAAAAGAGAAAAAGATGAAATATGAAAATGCCCAGAATATTTTGTAATGAGTTGAATATAAATGAAACTGAATAATTGACAAAATTAAGAAGGGAATATGATTATGTGTGAAAATGATAACGAAAATAGTAGTGTATTTATAAAACAAGAGTCATTCTTATATTATAGTTTTTGTCTCTGGATTGAATTCATGATCAGTTTCACTTCATGACCTTGAGGTGCATACCACTTAGAAGACTAAACAGATTTAAGATGGCATCTTTGCCATGTTTTAAGCTTGACTAACTCTAATTATAATGATTTTACTTTCCTGTCACAAACAGATAGATAGATATTCATCTACCAGCATTAGATAATTTGCTGAAAAAAAAAATCAAAACTCTTCAAATTTGAATGCATTGAGCACTAACTATACTATGAATGAGATCTCTTATGCTTTTTTTTTGCTTTAGTTAATAACAATATATATATAGTAATTTGTACATTTTTTACTTATTGTTTTAGGTACAGTTTATTAATTAAAAGGCATCATTTGTTTAACTGTCATTATGACAGTTATGTGATTTCAAAGAATTAACCCCCTTCCGTTTTCAATTGGTTGGCAAGATAATTAATTAATCAGCTGTTTTATCTTATCTTTTTAGTCCAAGTTTTAATAAGCTCTTTAACTTTTCTTTGATCATAGTTGCAAAGCTGTGAAGATGGATGGGAAGTCATGCTATTGTAATGCAATCAAGTATATCTCTCCTTATATTAATAACTTTATTATTCATTTGTCAGTATTATAAATAATAATAAAGATAAATAATTTTATAACAACTGAAAAAAAAAAGTTAGGTTTTGAACATACATTTTTAAAAATCTCATTCCCTTTACATTTTTTTTAGACAAATATGGATGGATCTCTGCCAATAGATAAAAAGCTTCAAAGTTTATAGTGCGGCTCTAAATATTAAATTGCTAAAATAAAATTGCAGCTGCTTCTCAATAGTAAATTACTATTGATGGTTAGGGTTTGTCATTTGACAATAGTGCCTTATTGCCTGGTTATATCTTTCTCTTTTTGGACAGGATAACTTGGTAATACTTATACATATATCTCATTGGAAAATCTTTAAATAAAAAAATGAATATGCAATACTTTGCGCATAATTTCAGAATATAGTAAAACAAAACATTAGAATTAATTTTACAATTGCCAATCTATATTACTATATAAATGTGATATTTGTTTGTGACTTTATATCTCAACAAACACTGCACTAATCTAGATGAATCTTGTGTGATTTTCCTTTTTTTATATATAATTTTATTAGCTTATAAATTTTGCTTTAATTATTTAAAAAATGTAATTTGCAATATAAAAATGCTTGGAAAATCCATATTGTGACTGTTTTCGAATGATATCATAAAAATGCAAAAAGAGAGCAACACTGATTAAAAGATTACTGAGTTGGAAATTTTTTTTAAACAAAATATAAAGCAAAGGTAAAATTTGATTTTGTAAATATATTTTAAATTAATCAAATTCCTTGTATACCATGTATTGAATTTCTCATTTGAATAATGCCAATTTAGATGAATTTTAATAATGAATTTGATAAAATTGTAGGATTTCAATTTAAAAATATTTAACATGTGTTAAAGTAAAATTTAAAATGACACATGTACAATAAGAAAAATATTACTGAATTTGATAAACTTTTATTATGAAATTGATAAACTTTTAGGATGACAGTTTAAATATATTTAATATGTGAAAAGGTAAAATTTAAAATGCTGCAGGTATAGCGAGAGCAATACTACTGAATTAGATAAACTTTTATAATTTTCCTTTAAGTATATTCTCATATGATAAAGTAAGTTTTAAATATATTTAATTAATACCTGAGAAAACGATTTTAAAATAGTGAGGGTATTTGCCTGATTTTAAAGATATTAATTTTCATTGATTAACTTAAATATTAATAAAAAGATGGGCTAAATATAAGAAATAAAAAAAATAAAATTGAGATAGACCTCATTATTTGTCTTCTAAAAAATATCAACTTACAATAGTTTAAAAAAAAAAGTAACTTTACTATAGTATTGAAAAAAAAAAACACACTTTGTTCTTTATCTATTATCTTCATATTCTTTGTCTCTCTGTATGTATAGATAGGCTAGCTCAATTTAAGCAATAAATCAATAAATATAAATGTGCAATAGCCTAACATTATTTATATTTGAAAAAATATCGATTTACAATAATTAAAAAAAAAAACAACTAACATTTCTACAGGGCTCTATAAATTAATTTAAACAATATTAAAAATTTTCCAATGCAAAACTTTACTTTTAAAAATAATATCAATGTGTGTAATAAATTAACTTTTTATTAAGTGCTTTATAAATTATATACTTTAAACAATAATAAAAATGATCTAATGCAATATTTTAAAGAATACTTAAAATATATTTTTATTATACTTTATATATATACAGTGCATGCTAATATCTTACAATTTTTGCGGTGAATAGCTAGAAATGTTATTACACAATACATATTGATTCAGGGATGACATTTCAGGCAGTTTGGAGAGAATACCAAATCACTTTTTTACTTGGACACACATATTATAATTATTGCCTTTGTCAATAATGATATTTGCAGAGGTTTATTAATCAAACCACATGCAAGCATGAAAAGGCATGAATAGTTAGGCATTTATGTCACTGCATAAAGAAAACAAAAACTCAAAAATTTATAATACTGTATTTTATCCAGGAACAGGGACAGTGATCCTGGAGATCACATCAGTCTTATCTCCCCTCCCCATATATCAGCAGGATGATATTTATTTATTAAATTATAAATGCATGATTCTATTCAAGAGAGAGAGATAGATAAATATGTATATATTGGAAAACATAAATATATATGTATTACATATAGAAAGTCAGGAACTGTTATCTCTTGAAACTATATGCAGTTTTTCAAATTAGACATGCATGATTCTGAACAATAGAATAAAAATTGTTAATAATAAAACTCTTGATAAAAAAATGCATATTTAAATATATTGTAACTTCTAAATGGCATGCCAGTAACATATTCAATGAACCTAATTTTTGTTTACAAATGATTATTATTTGTAATTAATCAAATTTGTAACATATTTTTGTGTTTTGCCATGTCTAGGATATATATATCACAGCTTATGCTTAATAATTAATAATACCAATTAATTTATCATGTGAGAAATATATTTAAATTAAAATCCAAAAGTTGATTGTTCAGTATTATAACATCCTAAAAAGTTAAAATTTTTGTGATATTGTTGTTGCTAATTCATGTATTATTATTTCATTTGAATAATACTTAAATATACGAGCTTTGAAAACAGCTACATATTGTATTATATAATTTTATTCTATTTACACATGCAAAGTTGCAAGTACAGCTAGTCTATCTAATTGGAAATTGCTACTTAGGATGGGAGTCTTGCCACAAACTGGTGATAGCTTTTATTTGTTTATTGGTATACTGACAATTGTAGAAATATTTCCAATGATTTGTTTTATAATATATATATATTGTTCTACAAATTTTTTCTAACAATTAAAATGAGAATTTGAGCTATATTTGATATGTTATATTTATTGTAAAATATAAAAGTTGAATTAATCAATTATTTTTGTTTATATTGAAGCAATAGGATCTGTAGGCCAGATCCATGCTTCACATCTTTCTAGATTACTAGACAAGGATCATACCTGATCCAGGCATGTTACAATGTTTGTAAAACTTTCCGTCTGCCATTTTATCTACATTTAAATTTTAGGCCAGTAAATAAGTTATTAAATTTTCTATTAAAATGTTTTATTATAAATATTAGAGGGGCCCAGATAGATATATATATGCAAATACATATATAGAGAGAATTACAGACGGAAACTTTTATAAAAATCAATATAATTATAAATTTTATTAAACGCTCACTATTATTTCAGTAATAGTTTTAACAATGCTGTAAACCTTAGCAATGAGCGTCTGAAAAAATCGACACTAGGGACCTCTGTAGCGTAAGCATGTGTTTTAAAGACCTACAGAGGTCCCTAGTGTCGATTTTTTCAGACGCTCATTGCTAAGGTTTACAGCCTTGTTAAAACTATTACAAAAATCAATATATAAATTTTAATATATTTTTTTAAGTATTTTATTCTGGAGATTTGCTTTCACGATAAACCTTACTAACAGTTCGTAGCATCAAACAAAAGAAAACACATTAACAAAATGGTAATGGATTTTCTAATTAAAGTAAAATTAAAATAGAAAAGATAATTTGAAATATAAATTCTGCAAATCTACATTTAATGAAAAATAGATTTGAAACAATTAAATCATTGGGTTTAGCGGGAGAGTTGATCTCAAGAATACAATACAAATTAGGTATTCCAACATAGCCAGTTAGCTTGGAGTGTATGAAAAAGGGAATTTCCCAAAAATAGTTGAAAAAGGTATAAATAGCCAAAGAACAATAGAGGAGCCAGTCCCAGTTTTTGTCAGCAATTGCCTAGCAAATCCACGTGAGTCAATTTTTTTAAAATAATGATAAAAATGTTCCGAAGTATGGTAGCAGAGTAGATGGCATCAACTTGCTGCCCATCTCCCGTGTTCTTAATATGATCATCAAAATACCATAAGCTGGAGAAACCTCATAAAAATGAACTGCTGAACTGACAAACTCTTTTATTCAATTCATCTGTGCGGAAATTCAGTTTTCATCGTGGGATTCCAACTTCCACTTGGACTCATAATAAATTAGGTAATATATTTCCAATTTGTAATTTCAAACCACCTAATTTATTCTTCTAAAACTCCAGTGACCCAATAATGTAAATCCTGCTAATTGTAATGTCTTCTAAAAATGTAATCTCCATAACATAATTTAAATGTAACTTAATATTCTGTAAAAATATACTTGCTATTATTTAAAATCTAATGTCTTTGCTCTCTTTCTATCTGTTTTAAAATTATGCTTCTTAATGCTAAGCTTCCTTCTAATTGCGGTTTAGAAAATATTATTAATTACTTAAAATGAAATGAATATATGCCAATTTTGTTCCATTTTGACAAAAGCTTTACTTAAATAAATATTAGCTGCCTATTTCCCGACCAATGTTTGTCAGTAAATAAAAATAAATAATTCTCTAGCTCTGAAGATTTTGGAGCAACCTTTATTTTGTCAAGATGAAACCATTTTATATTATTATGCGGGTTTTTTATTTATATGTACACGGTTTAATTGTGGGGAGACGTGAGATTCAAGTATTAGAGTTCATTTAGTTAAATTATTTCATTTTTAAAGAGTGAAAGGGAGGGGATTTATAAATTATATTCATGTTAAATAATAAGAGAGAAATAGAATGTCATTTGAAATGTTAGTGGGATTTTGTGTTGAAGGGAGAAATATTCGTAATAATAATTAATGCTTATTTTATTTTTGTTTGTCTGATTTTGGTCAATCCATATAACATTTGTGTAATCTTTAGCTCAGCACAATTCTATATTTAAATGCTAAAATATATTTCCCAGTACTCGTATTTTGCCTCGCCAGCATTTGGCTTGATTACTTGTCTTTTGTTCTTTATGATCACTAGATCAAGGCTTGACCATGTGATAATTTCACTGGCCATGATTTATCAGGATATGAAAGCCAAAAATGGGAAGAACCAGGGCAGGCTAAGCTCAGCCAGCCTTGGCAATTCTCATTCTTTCACCTGAAATATTTTTAGGTTTGCCAATGGCGCAGACTATTATTTCTTTATTTCTTGGCGTCACGGGAGCGGGGCAGGTGAATTGAGTCTATGCTGGTAATGTAATATCGAATGCTGGGATTTGTTCACTTTCCTTTGTCTGAGCACATTATGGTGGATTAACCATGATCTGATTAATTTATGTATTTTAAATCTTGAAATATTTATGTGCGAATACCGCGATCCATTTATATTTTAAATGTGTCACTCTCTCCGACACCAATTCCTATAGTTTGAATTAATCATTTCACTCTTAAAATAAATTCAATCATAAGAAAATTATGTTTAAATAGCTCTTTAAAATATCCATTCCGATATCTCAGACTTGGGCGGGCGTCTTCCATAAATTGCTAATTGTGACATTTGTTACATTGGCATATAAACTATACCGCTCTCTCACCAGAGGCATAATAAATAACCGAATAGAAATTTGTGTTAAATAATTTAAGAAATCAAATAAGAAGAGACATTTAGATAAATTAACAAAATGTTTTATTAAATATATATCTGTGAATTTAAGCTACCCGTGGTTTGTCTCTATTCCTTCATTCTAAAATTAATATTTTTAATTAATTATTGTGCTGCTATCTGATTACTCAAGGTCACACACATACCATTTTATATTTAAATAAATAGATAGTCTAATTAAAATTAATAATTAGAGTTAGATATGCGAATTAGTTGAGGCTCATGCTCTATTGTTGATGCTAGTGGGCCGGAGTTGTAAAAGATTAATTGCTTGCCCCAAAAATGGTGTTAATTAGTTTGCAGATTTAGAGATTGGGTAAATAGGGCAGAATCCATAAGTATTCTTTATCTTTGATCTCGTGTACAGTTGTATTCGAGGTACTTTTACCCAGGCTGTGAATCGTGTTAACGTACAATTTCCACCCGTACAATATAGATTAAATTTATTTTACATTAATAGTAAAATTTGAGTAGAAACTACAAGATTGAATAATATGTAACAAAATATTGTAAAATTGAAATAATAAATATATATATGCAGTTTTTAAAATAATTAGAAGAATCTAAACATATTATATAGAACTGATTAAACATATAGAAAATTTGAATTAAAAATGAATGCAAATAGAACTAATTACTCAAAATAGATAGTGAATAAAAATGAATCATTAGACAGAAAATTGTAAATATATAGGAAGTTGATTGACTGATGCTAGGCATAGCAGTGAAGATATCTGAATGAGAATTGCAGTATATAAAAAGACTTTTTATTAGAGTTGGTTGTTCAAGAATCTTTAAAATGATATTTATGAAATTTAGGCTTTTAAGTGTGTTTAGAATGTAGCTTTATAACGGATAAAATACAAACTCTTAGCAAATAGAGGCTTTAAAGATATGGATTTGGGGGATAACAAGAAAGGTAAATTGGAATGATAAGATTAGAAATTTAGAACTGTTATAAAAATAAATAAAATAAAATTATGAAGGAAATTATGAAGAGAAATTGAATCGGGCATGTTCTTATATGCAGCGGAATTATGAAAAATATCTATTAAGGGATTACAGGAGTTACAAGGAAAATGAACATAAGAAAAAAATTGATTAAATATCTTATGGAGAGAAAATCTCTATATTGTGAGAAAAAGAGCAAGAGACAGTAAGTTTTGAAGAAGATGGTCTGGCTTGGAATGTAGATTTTTGTCTTTTCACAGATAACTAATAAAATTGCTAAATGTTTGGGTACATTTCAAATATTAATTGAAAAGTTTTTTCTTTTCAATTTTTTTCTCTCCTGGCAATGTGCTGAATACTAAGCCAGCACCAGAATCATTCTTATTATTATTATTAATAATAACAGCAACAACAATCATCATCATTATTATCACCACCCTTTTTAATAATAGTAATAACAACAACTTGGATTTTAAAAATTTATATATTTTTATATATCACTGTTACAATTAACAATAACACCCTGTGTGGTTTATCACAGTGGTAGAGTGTTTGATTTCGAAGAATAGTGTCATTGAATTGATTCCAGTTTTGGCATTTTTAATATCTTATGAACTCCCAAGCAATGAAGTCATTCAAGAATTTATTTTATTTTTAATAGTAACAAAGAATAATATCTAATTTCTTATTACAATTTAATATACAAATGTCTGATTTCTTACATCCTTTTTAGGTAAATATATTAATGAATATTTCTAAATATTTATTAGGCTAGATACTATCTTATCATTTTTAGCTTAGATATAATTTTTAAACTTACTTAAATATTAATTTATCTATTTTTATTAAATACATCCACACAATACCTTTAGTTGAGCTCCATTCTCCCCCATGTGTAATAGCTAAAATATTCTCAAAACTTATTTTACACATCCTTAAATAATTTCTCTTCATTTCTTAATCCTTTATGCATTGATTTGTAAATATCTATATAATACCATTTATTCCCTTTCTTTAATCACTATTTAAAATGTAGTCAAATAAAATTTATTCCTTAATATTTTTGTACAGTTTTGATATTACCAGCATGCTTTATCAGAGCTTTTTTTTTAACTCTAATAAACAGTGCTGGTATCAAGGAATAAATTTTATTTGATTGCATTGTAAAAAGTGATTAAAGAACATGTACATTTCTGGCTGAACCAGTAATTATCATTTGGCCTGGTCCCACTCTCTTATGTATTTTCTTTATCTTTGTCCAATATTTATCATTATCAAATTACTCCTATTTAATGTACAATGTACAAGTATTACATTTTTTGCATTGATATATTTGATATAATCTTTAGGTAAATACATTAATGATAGGCTAGTGATAAAAAGCTATATCTATAAAATATTCAGGATTATTTGGGGAATTCACTTTACATATATAATTTATTAGAAATTTAGGAGTATTTTTTACTATAATATAAGAGCAATAATAATAATAACATTAAATATTGATTATCTCCTAATAAATTTCCCTTTCATATTAATTCAGTTAGAATTAATAATTTTAATGAAGATACAACCACTGTTGATCAAACTCCAAAAATAAAATATGTTGCTCAATATTTTTGTGATTTGTTGAAAATATTCACTGCAATAAAAACAAAATTCCAGTTGGAATTAAAAATGAATATTACTAATATTATATTAATTTGCTTTATATATATAATTTATTAGGAATGTTGGGTAAGATTCAAAACTTTTAATGAACTATTATTGTTCACTGCCATATTGGGAGATGACTTTATAGGAATTGTAAATTCATTCACTTTAAAATTAAAAGCAAACAAACTGGTCATTTATAAAATAAATTTTATATCATTAAACTGAAGTACTCTCTCACACCCACATGGATAAGGTTTCTTTAAAAAGTAGACAATTTGTGTTTTGTCTAATGATTGTGATAGCCAGCATTTTATTTCTATCGATTTCCATCAAATTGAAGTGGTAAACATTTTGGAAACTTTTCCAAATATATTTCTTAGTAATGAATAATACACAAATTAATAGAGAATGCAATATTTTGAATATTTTCTTTTTTCAGGTATTGCTGGACAGACAAATAATAGTCTAAATATTGAACTGGTATTAGGTTGTTCGGCCAAAGACATTAGTTAATAGAAATTTTATCTATGAGCATTCTTCTAATTTTTCCATTTTTTTTGTGTGTAATAAATTATGGAAATATTTGAGTACAAGTATAATTTATATACCTGAAGTTTAAATGTAATTATAGGATATTTGAACACATAGTTTCAAGCTCTCTTCAGTCATTCATTCTATCTTATGCATCCAATATATATGACCACACACATATGAAAAAGAGAAATGATCTCCAATATATATATTTTATGCTGAATCAGCACTCATCAGTTGATCTAAATCATCACCTCCCAAACATACACACATATATTCAGTGCTCGGTTTATATTAAGATAGCAAATCTTCAACTTTTATATGGATCAACTGATGAGTACTGGTTTAGCACAAAATACCTTTATTGGAGATTATTTATCATTTTCACGTGTGTGTGGTCATGTGTATTGGATATATAAGATAGAGTGGATGGCTGAAGGGAGTTTGAAAGTCTTTGTTCAAATCCTCTATAATTAAATTATAGAAATATAACTTATAATAAAGGGTACATGGTATCAATAGTAAACATTCTATATTATAGTTTCTGGTTTTAGATAGCACATTGAGTCATTAAAGCCATATTGAAAGTACTACTTGAAAAATTTAACATTTTTAAAATAAAAAATATTTTATGTAAGTTAGTGTATGTAATTTGAGAAACCTCAGTGTAAAATTTTATGTCTACTTTTATAACAATGACAAAATACAAATTAAAAAAAGTTGTGTAATATTTTAACTAAACAAAAATAAAAACTAGTTTAATCTACTAAAAATCTAAAGAAAAGTAATCAAAAGTGAAACAAAATAATCAAGAGTTCTTTTTTATAACATAAAAAAAAAAGAAGTAAATTGAACATTTTTACCAGTGATAACTTGCAATATTGTGTTTTAGAAATGCTAGAAAGAGGTTTGGACTGCTGCTGTTCTGCTATCACATTTTCTAGCATATGCGATCCAAATAAAATAGTTCTAGGAATATGTGTCTCATCTTTTTCAGAATTTTTGCCTTTGACTATAGCCCAAGAATGTTAAATGGCCTGTGTGTGAGTTCCAATCACTGAATCAACATAATGCAGTTCAGCTTGAAAAGAGGTTCGATTGCCATTATTTTTATGTGACATGCCAATACAAGTTGACTCCAATTCCCATCATTGAGTGAGAATGCATATTTTGCTCTGTTAGATTCCTGATGAATGAGTGGCCCATGCTGACTTCAATCCCAGGGATTCCAACTTTCACCTGTTAGTCATCAACTACTTTGCATTGATCCAATAACCAGAGCGCACACTTAGGCAATTGAATTAGCCAAATGAAAAATTCTGAAAATGAGAGGACACACTCCCAGAATGGTTACAGTTTTATCAGGATTTTATATGATGGAAAATATCATGGTAGGACAGCAGTAGCAATCCAGACCTTTTTCTTTAGGACATTCATGGTACTTATTACCAATAAAATAAAATAAAAAGTTTGCTTTTATCTTTTTTCTTTTTTTGTACTTTGTTGGATTTATTTTCTTTATACTTGTATTACATTAAATTCATTTTTATTGTTGTTTATATTTACAATTTTAAAAGAATGGGGAATAAAAAAAAGGCAACTTTGTATTATATCATTTCTTCATTAAAAGCATTAGACTTTTTTACAATTTGAATTTTAGCATTGGCAAAGTTTTGTGATATTTTTTTCTAGTTTTTTTTTAAATAAAAAAAAGAATTATAGTGATTTATTAATTTCTATAAAACATTTGTAATTTTTAGAAAATAATACATTTAATGATTAGTGCTTTCAGTATAGCTTTGGTGGCTTTACTTAGTATGTAAAACTAGAAAATATAAGTAGAGCACTTACTACATGAGTACAGAGTACTTATATGCTCCAATTTGTATAATATTATATGCATCATGAAGTCTATACTGGAAAAAGGCAAAATTTTCATAGATTTTCCATATGATTGTTACATGTAATTTCAAACAGTGCAGTAGTTTAGTTTCTCTCATATTTTTCTAAATGAAATTTTATTAATGGTGATAATAGCCATGTTGATCTACAACCTATTTTATTCTTATTAGCATCAAGTAGATACACAAAGTTATGAAAGAATGGCTTTAAGTAACAGACTTTTGATACATTCACATTCCATTAATATGTATTTTATGATAATAACCTATTTATCAATGACCCAATTTTTTGGCAGTTGCGGGAATATTTTTATAAAAAACATGCTGCTTTTAGTAATTAATTTGAATGATGCTTTTTCTTTATGAAAATGCTGCATTTATTTGGAAAACGTTATTATTATTTTCAATATAATACTACTATATTTTATGATTAGCAAAACTAATAAATTTAAAATGAAATCACATATCAAAATGTGTGGAAATTCTTAGAGGAGAGGAAATTATATATTAAATTAAAAAATAAAGTTATATTATATGAATAAATGAAATCTAGTTTGTGTTTTTTGTATTATACTAATTGTTCTAAGCATTCCTGTGCAGTTTAGAATTTTATTACTTTAAGGCATATAATCAATACATAATTTGTTAAGATCCTTCTTGCCAGAGTTGGCCCAAAGAGAATGCTAATGATGCAACAATACAAAACCCCACATATATCAAGGCTCTAGAGCCTGCATGATCTATATCTTTTGTTAAAATAAAAAGATTAAACATTTTATTATTTGCTAAAGATAATTATGTTTTTTTTTTTTTGTCAAAAGTCCATAATTTAAAAGCCCTACAATGACTATCACATGTAAAGTAATATAACTGTAGAAGTATTGATTAGTCAGTGGCATGATTTTCAGCTGCTGCAACATATATATCTAAATATTTTACACTCCTTTAATCATGTTAATGTAAAGTCAGCACAGGTCAAGAACAATTCTATTCTTTAGGGATTTTATTGATTGAATCAGAATTTGCAAAAATAAAAAAATTACGTTGATGTTATTAACTGATTTGTGTAAAACATTCAACAAAATAAAATATAATTTTTTTGAAATATAAATATTTTACGTTGTTGTCTCAAATACTGATTTAATAAAATTGCCCAGTCTAATTTATAAATAATAATAAATAAGCAATTGTTTATACATTATAAGTACCAATTTGTGTAATTTTATTGAATCAAATAAAGAACCATTTAATCACACCACTATATGCCATGAATATGATATAGTAAAAATATATTGAAAGCATGCTAGGCAATAATAAAGCTAAATATTATTTTTTAAAAACTATCTTTTCTATGTGTATTTTTATTTTACCAGATATTAAGTTGGCTCAGTAAAAAAGAACATTAATAACAATGAGTAAACAGAATATAATACAAAAAAATATATATTATTTTCGTGTTTTTTTTTTTTTTAGTGAATTCTGATTAAAAATAAATAACATTTTTAATAGAGAGAATCACTTGTTTTTGACTTGATTTATACTATTATAAAGCAATACATATACAACTGTAAGTAAGGTATATTTTTAAATATCTAAGCGTTTTTTTTATTATGTGTAATAGAACCCCTCTCCCTATATGAAAGCATTGCACAAGGCCCTACTTTGGGCAAGGGGAGAGGGAATCTGGCTTTGGTTTTTGCTTAAGTTTAATCTGCATATCTCTCCAGTAATTTTTAACTTCTTTCAAAATGAATAATTACCAGATATCAGCTGGTATTACTAAGCATGTTTGTACTATTAGTTTCTCATTTTTTTGAGTTTTTTTTTTAATGGTAGTCAGCACAGATTTTGTATTAACCATTCTGCAGTCATCTTGGTAGTAACCTTGAATTCTGTAAAATTTATTGATTATCTAATGATAGATCTATATAGGTAGATAAGCAAGTTTGCCTAGATTACAAAGCCTAATTACTGAAGCTTTAAATGTTTTATATTTTATTTTTAAAGTTTATCATCTTTGCTATTCATTGATTTTCTCACTGAACATTCACCATCTATTGCTAATGCTGTTCTCTTAAGTTTACTGAATAATATATAGATTTCAATGAATAAACAGATGGAAAAAAGTAACATATTTGTCTATAAACATACATAGAAAATTATAGTATGGTCATTCCAACTTAAAAAAACAAACAATAACTATTCTAGAGATAAATTTTGCAATGACTATACAAATTATTCTATAAAACACAAATATGTCCCTACACATAGAACATGTTCATCTACTTTTGTTTATTTGATAATTTTACATTGCTGTCTTCCTCTGCAGAAAGCATTTCTTTCTGAAATAATTCAATACCACATCTAATTGTAGTTCTACAGCATATTATATTCTCTGTGATATCTTCCCATTGGAAACAATTAACATTGTACTTCATTTCAGTGCTTTTGAGATAATCCTTATAATGTAAATGGGCTTTACCTCTCCCATGAAAAATCATCTTCAAGTTCACTATAAAAAAACTCTTTTAAATTATATTGTTTTTCTATTTACATGCCAACATTTACATGACTTAAAAAAAATCCAGTAATTTTCTTTTAACTCCTTAGTTTTTTTAAATTAAATAATAGTGACATGTACAGTAGAACTCACAACATTAGCAATTAAAATCTGTGAACTATCTTTATCTGTCCATTGATTGCACATATTTTTCACTTTGTAGCTTTTGATTTAGAAAAAACATATTAATATTTTTTTAAAAAAAGTTTTTTTGTTGAGTATATGTTTAATACTTTTATTAATATTTGAACAACAAAAAAGCGTACTGTAACATACTGGTCAATCATGGTGAAGGGAGTTTGTAATCAGCAAGCATTGTAAGATTGAAATGTTGACATATTTACTGCCTAAGAAAGATGGCACTAGTATTTATGTGTATTTTTATATATAGTATATGGTAAGATAAAACGACTTTGAATAACTTATTGCAGAGACAAAGCATTTCTATCAGTCTCGAACAGTGAACGAGAAGGCATTATTCATTAGGTTTGCCAATTGCCTAGTAGTCAAGGTTTTAACAATTTTTCATGGCTTATTTCACTCCCAAATAAAAATAGTTAAATACCCATTTATAATCAGTATTTGATAGCTAATCAGTCTGGCAAAGATTTAGTACCTGGGGAAAAAAATCCTAAAACTGACTAGAAAATTGTTCTACCTTTTATCAAACCCAGTTTTAAAATTTTAGATGATAGGCAAGGCAGCTGGATGCAGTAACCTTTATACTATGACACTTTTTATATGTTCATTTAGTGTATAAAAAGTAGGCTTTGTAGTGAATATGCTATTCAAATGCCTAATTAGTTGCTGTTAATTGATATAACTAAATTTATGAAGGTATATACAATTCTGATTTCATATTTCTATGACAGGTCAATTTGGTTTTTAATCATATTAATTGGTTATGTAAAAAAAATTCGTATACTACTCAAAGTTTTTAATTGGTGTATAAAATTTCATCTTAACAAGTGAAAATTATGTCAAGAAAATGTTATCTGTGCTTTTTTTTTTTTTTTTTTTGGCATTTTGTGTTGCTCTTAACCAGATTGATGGCCTGATTTCAAAATTATAGATGTTTTTAAGATTAAAGTATGATGCATTCTTTGTTTTTAATACTTACCTGAACAAAGGCAAATAAAATAATTCCTATGGAAAAACTGCACTGCTATTTGATATTTATGATTTCCTTATTGTCTAACTTTATATGTAAAAAAAAAAAATGAAATAGATTTGGGGGGAGATAGGTATCATTAAATATAATTATTAAGAAATATGCTGAAAAAATCAACATACATTTTGATGTTCACAAGAACAATTTTAGATATATTTTAGATTTTGAATACTACAAATATATCATTTGTACATCTTTGCATTTTAAATGCTTATATTTAACCAAGTCTTGTTTATTTGGGTCATATCTTGTAATTGATTATTAATCTACTTCTACCAAATGGATTTTCTTCAAATTTGTACACATTTAGTTTTGTTAATAATGCAATCTAATAATACAATATTATAGGATTGTTCAACTTAACAGTATCGGTGGTTACATTTCAAATTGTATTCAAATCAGTTTGATAAGTTTTTGATAAACACTTCTAAATTCTCCTTATAACAGTAAATATTATAAACGTTCATCATACATCTTAGCAAGCATAATACTTATCAACATATTAATCTCCAAATTAATTTGTATTTATTTGGTTTAGTGACCAATTATTTAATTGCTTAGCTTACATAAGAACAGCTCTCTTATCCCAGTGCCATCTATAATAAGCTTGAATATTCATCGATTATCAAATGACAGTGTATTTAAATCTTCAATCCCAGACTAGTTTCTAGTTTTGTTTTTATCAATGAGGTTGGAATTCAAAAGACAGGAACAAGTTTAAAGATGTACTATTATCTTGTAGTAGTCACTGATTGAAATTTTCAAACTTACTATAGAGGATGCTTAAGTAGAAAGGTGCTTTTAGCTATTTGGTTTAAAATTCATGAATTATTAAATTGAGTATACCATTATGATGAAATATAATCAATGGAAGTGCATTTAAAAGGAATGTCAATTTTTTTTTTATTATAAAAGAATGAATTATAATTTATGTAAGATAAAGGATAGGAACTATACTCAATATTTGCAGCATGGATGTATGTAGTATCATGAACTCATTTTAATAGGTTATAGTATGTATTACTATCAGTAAAAACAAATTTAGTAAAATGCAGGACAACTAATATATATAATTCAGATCAACTTATATGAACATCAGAAAATGTCTTTACTTCTAGGGTAGGAAATATTACAGTAGCTATCCCAAAGATAGTTTCAGTCTTCTCAGCAGGCAGTTGTTCTAGTCCTGCATTCTTTGTACGTAATAAGTAGATATTTAGCTTTCTGCAGTCAAGATTCTGGTTGGTTTATCACAGAATTTCTACTTCCCAGTTTGATGTAATTTCAAACTGGCATTCTGCTCTTCATCTCAAATTTAGCATGCAACTTGTACCTTCTTTTTTTTTTTCTGATTCTATATTTCTGCCCATGTTTCTTCATTTACTTACTAATTGAAGACTTATGCTTTTTTTAAAGCCCTATCTTTTGATGTTTATCTTGCTGCTTTCATTTTTGAAAAACAATTGTTTAAGTTTAAAAACAACCTTTGTCTCTGTAGTGTGTAATTTTCACTATACTGCTCTCACACAAGGTAGGTAAGGTACTAGTGGAGGGATGTAATCATAAACATATGACCAAAGACATGAAAAAGATGTGATTCTCAAGATGCACTATTCATACTGAACTAGCACTCATCTTTGTCTCTTATTGTTTTGTTTTTTCGCCATTAACTGCCTACTTGGTTAAATTTTGTTTTTATTTTAAGTAAGTAAATTAATGACATGATTATTAAAAATTTCCTAACAAGAATATTTTGAAATGAACAGAGACAGTATATATAATATAAAATACATTCACGTATATATAAATATATGTGTGTTTTAAATAATTTTGATATCGTTTTCAATCGATTGTTAGCAATTGCTTTTTGCGATAGAATTTTTAATAGATCATCAACAGCGGATGAGAACTTAGTATCTTAATATATCATATTGCTTTCTTTGTAAAAATTTGCCAATATTTTTTTATCCTTTCTGATTCATCATCCATGATAACTAGATGGCATGTATGTACACTTGAATAGTCATTAGATTGTTAAAAGCACTTCCAGTCGAACCACTAACAATTTATCATTTATGGAAATAATTCCTATAAATTTCTTTTGTTCTTGAATCTGAAAAATATCAACTTTAAAATAAATATTTACATTCTTCTCGTTCTTTTCCTCATAACTTATTCACTTCATCATTCTGAGTTCTAAAATATCTAATCTTTATCATTTTACGTTGGCAATCAATTCACTATTCTATATTTTGTAGCTTATTGATTGTAATTATAGTAAAAAAAAATATGGATGTAGATATTAAGAAATTAAACGAATTTTTCTAGGATTGTATTAGTTAAAATTTAACTTGAGTATTTTAAAAAATATATTAACGCCACAGATTAAGTTTTACCTGAAAGAGAAAAGTAATATACATATATAAAGTTATGATATAATATTTAATTGTTGCTGAATTGTACAGTGTACTATATACTGATTGGATTTATTTTTGTATTAGAACATTAATTTAATCAACAGATAATATATTTGATTTTTTTTTTCTATTTCTACAATTACGGGTTTTTTTTTTGAAAGGCCCAAATTATGCTTAAAATCAATTATACTTATTTTTACGGCCAATATTACTAAGTAATTTTTCTCAATTTTATAATGATTTTTCAAATGCCAGATAAGAGAACCGTTCACCAGATAAGAGAACTATTCATTTGTTTTGGAAACCCTTCCTACAATCATTTTCTTTTTTTGTTCCTTAGTGTATCATCAGAGGAAGAAAATAAACACATCTAGGCTGGTTAAATGTACTTCTGTCAAAACGGTTCTAATCACTATGGAAATAACTGCTATCCATTCACTTGTTTCATTCTTTTAAGAAAATGTGAATGTGTTGTTTGGAGATAGGGATTAATACTTTTATGTCTAAAGATTAACCACCTAATTACATCTCCCCCCCCCCCCCATAAATACTTAATAGTTCATATTCTTTGAAAATTATGGTTAAGCTCATGATAACTTAGTAAATGATGTTTATTCATGCTGTTTATTCTTTTATAAAAATGAACTATAGTATTTTTTTTTAAAAATTCTGATAAGGCATATTTGTGTGGGTAATTTGCTATATCACTATCCAAGTCGCACTCTAAGATAACTTATTAATCTCTACTGTTCTGATATTAATATATATGAGACAATCCAATGATTAAATTCGATTCAATAACAACTTCGAATTATTATTTATCCATTAACTCTAGAGAATGTTATCAATGCTAGAAAAATGGTTAACTAATATAAAGTCAATACACTATGCTAATAAAAATGATTTTGAAAGCATAATTTCAAGATTGATATCCTATCCAATTTTGAAATAGAGACTGACATTAAAAATATAAGCCAAATGTCTTGCTAATGTGAATGGGGTGAGAGCACAGCTTCAAAATTGTTATGGTATAGAATTGAAATGATTTATTTATTCTGATATGGAGAATTTTAAAATAATCAAAACTGATTATGAAAAGGTAGCCTGATTCCATGCTTATAAGAGTTGCCTAGAAGTAAAATTTCAAAATATTTTAGATTTGCACTAAAATTATTTATTTATAAATGACTGAATAAGCTTTTATTTTTATAAATAAATAATACTGTACACACTTTTGTTTTGTTATATAAATAGTCTCACTATGAAGAATGTAAAATATTTTGTGACTTTTCTAAAATATCTAAAATATTTATTTAGTTTTCTTATATGAAAGAGATTTATTATTTTTATTTCACATGCATGTTTAGCTATAATTTGTATATAATTTGCTATTAATGACATTAATATTTAAAAAGAAATCAAAATTTTTGAGATAACTTATGGCTGATTTGCTTAATAATGTCAATATGTTCAAGATCTAGCTAATTGTCCATGATTAGGCAGAAACATGGTATATTTAGTGTTTTTTGTTTTTTTAAATAATAAATTCAGAAATCGATAGATATATAGAAATATATAGTTCTGCTTGCATCATACTTTTAGCAAAGCCTTGGATAGTTAGTGCAGTAATAGAATAGTAAGATTGTGAGCAAAATTTCTTAGATTGAAACTTAATCTGCTACTTCCATGCTCAAATGTCATATGATTTTCTAAGGAGCAATCAATTATTTTTAGCCCTATACATTTTTGCACAGTGCTAGATTAACAGAGTTATCCTGCAGCAAAGTCCAATGTATCATTTCTGATGAAAATGAATGCACGAGTCTCAATTGATTAATTATTTGATTATCTTGTATTACTAGCACAAATAAAATTATTATATTCATTTAGTACTAGTTATTATGCTTCTCTTTAATTAAATCACATTATGTGCTACTGATTTAATAATTTTCTTATAAACAACAAATTTCATACTTTGTCTTTTGCAAAATGTTATGCGATTAGTGGTGCTATAGTAGTCAATTACAATTGAAAACTTATAGAGTTGAATTTTTGTCAAATATTCTGGAATTTTTACTATTAAATGATCAAATCAGCAATACTGATTTTACATTTTCTTCTTTTGATGTCTTGTATACATTACATGTTTATAATAATGAGAGTTTGTTCTTAATATGCTTTAGTTCAAATGGTATTTTTTCCAATTCTCTGAAAATTATTAATAGAGAGTACCTTTTTAATATCATTTACATTTATTTACACACTTAGAACTATTAGCTATTTTTTATTATTATACCTGACTTAATATTATTTTGACAAGTGTTTAGAAGTTGATTTCTCATTATTTTGAAGATAGAATTATTCCTTATTTTCTCATTGAAAATTTTTGAAGAAATTATATTATTTATACTATTTGGCAACTTTTTTCTTTCCTAATTTCTTGAGATTTAATGTCTGATTATGGTGGCTATTATTGAGTGTTTACAAGATTAATAAACAAAGAGAAATATATTATTTAAATTTGAAATTAATCTGCCACAGGTTGAATGCAGCCTGTTCAATCATGGCCAGAATGTCTGACTAATCTTTTTACAATATAAAATATAATTCTTAGACTATAACAGAATGGAATTTAAAATAAGTCATAATCCTTGGAAAGAACGGAAAGAAAATTGATGTTATTGTAGGGTTTTTTTTTTTCAAGTTTAATTAAAGATATGGTACTTAAGGATTACTCAACCGATGATGTTTTATACTTACCGATTTTCCTTCTGGTAAACATCATCGATGATAAGATGACAACATTGTCATGTCAACCAAGACACTGACATGATTAATCCAATTTTTGGATTTTTTTGACCCGCGAGATTTAAAAATCGGAGAGAGCTTTGGGAAATTTTGTCATTTGTCTGTCTTTTGTTACTAGTCCACCGCAATGGTTGCTATTTGTAAGTAATTTTCATGTTTGTTTTTAATAAATAATGCCATTTTGATGTATATTATTTTGTAAATTATTCTGCAATTATAAAAATTACAATTAATTTTATTTTTAATTTCTGAATTATATCATACAGAAATTTTTTTTTTGTAAATTCATCGGCAATTATAAAAATTACAGCTATGAGAGTAATACAATGTCTGATATAGGTGTACGCTAAGCCTTTGGCTGACATTGGAGGCCACCCCCCGCCAATTCCAGCAATAATTGAGCATAATATAGGGTGGTTTTATAAATTATAATATATATATTTTTTAGACTAGAACCTGTTTTATATATTTTTAACATGAATAATTGAGTTAAATCACATCGCAAAATTTGTAAAGATAATATAATTTTTTCATACAAGTACATTTAAAAAAATTTTTTTTTTGTTAGACCGTTTTAATTAATTGTCCAGTTCGCCATTAATAATGCCAGATTCGCATTAAATCGGGAAAAGTGTTCTTTATTTGTATATTTATTTTAAAATAAAAAAAAATATGTACATATTTCTGCAATTATAGAATTACTATAATAATTATACAATTATTATTATATTAATTACTTTTAATTTCTAAATTATTTTGACGCATGCATGTACATTTTATTTATTTTTTTATTATTTTTTTTTAGTATTTGCCAACCGATGATGTATTGCCCTGAAGCCATATCAGTCTGATGTTGCAATCTTTAATGTGCCGGGTCCACATGATCTGCGGAAAAATTTTAGCTATTGCATTTGTCTGTAAATCACTTGGAGACGTTATCTTAAAGATCGCAAAGTCAGACTGATATGGCTTCAGGGCAATACGTCATCGGTTGGCAAATACAAAAGAACCAAAAATATATAAAGAAACAAATGCAACTCTGTGCAGACAACTTTAAAATATAGAATTTTTATGAAATGTGAAATACAAAAATGTTAACACTAAACTGGTAATACAATGGAGCTGTGATATACTCCTTGCTTACATTATATATCAAATACAATAGCTCATTTTGTTGATAAGTTTTGATTACAGTAGAATACATATTGTTTACTGAATTGCTTATGTATATTACTTTTCAATACATGCATATATATATATAACATAGATGCGTCTATTTAAGTATATTATGTACATGTATATATAAACAACATTTTTAAAAAATAAGGATAAATTGAGAGAATACATTTACATACAGTTTATATTTATCGTGTCTATATTCACTCATTTACATACACTAAAAAAAATAAAAACAATAATAAATTTACTGAACCAAATCTTAGTTTTTTAAAAATAAAATGAATAATGAAATGTCACCTTCATTGCAATTAGACATGTTCTTATTATTATTATTGTTTTTCTTCAGTAGGTTTTTTTGCCCTATGGCAATAAATAGAAGTCTTATTATCCATAGAAGTCTTATTATCCATAGAATGCTTTTCTAGTTATTTTGAATTTTGTATCAATTTCAAAATCTACACAATTATTTTTACTTTCCATTACTCTTTCAAGATTCTAGGCTAAATTTTGAACGTTAAGCTTTCTGATGCAATACAAAAACATCTGGCAGTTTTTTTTCTGCCACTACTAAATCAATAACTTTCATTTTATTATTTAAGACAGATACTTTACTTTTTACTTTCACAAAATTTAGTTTTACACTTGAAAAATATTTTATTATGCATTATAATGTAACATTAAAGTGAAGAATAAAAAATGTGTTTTCAATGCCACTTAATAATCATGATAGTATATGGAGCTCCAAGTCAGAAAAATGGCTGCAACCATATTGCAAAATTTATTGAACTTAAGAATTTTAATAATATTTCTCTAGTTTAATTTTCATTATTGGATAATCTCTAGTCTAATTTAATGACTAATAAAAATTATTATGAATTTTAATGTTTTTTTTTTCATTTTAAAATCAATTATATGCAGTATTTTGAGGTAGAAAAATGCCTTCTGCCATATAAAATGTAGTAAATATTAATATTTTTGTTCATTTATGCCTTTTTTTTGGATAGTATATAATTGAGGTAGTATATGTCTTATCAAACAAATTACTTGTCAAATGAAGTTAAAATATTCATTAATAAATTTATACATATGATTTAAACCTTTGTTTGAGAAGTAATTTGTTATAGAAATAAATATAGGCAAAATACCATTAATCTTGATTTTTGTGATACAGGAACTTAAGTTATTCGAATAATTTGATATGATGATTTCATTTTTATATATAAAACACAAACAAATAGTTTACTAAATAAATTAATATATACTTATATTTTAAAACAAAAGAAAGAACATATGTAAGTAAATATACTAAGACAATGAAGCTAACTACTCAAGGCTTTAATAGGTTTATAAATGTAGATTATAACAGGTTGAAATTGTTGATAACTTAAGATGTTGATTGTTATTATTATGAATAAATACCAATAAATTATTAAGTCTAAATGATATATTTTATTCCATTTTATATTTTATTTAGCTTAAAAAATCTTTCTGCTGAATGAAAATAAGTTAGGTGGGCGGGTAGGGGGGGGTTATCTCTAAAATCACTGACACAAGCAAAAAAGTTATTTTATCTTGATGTTGAACGAGAATTAAAATAAAAGTTGGATTGAATAGGCATAGGAATTTACTTTCAAACTAGCTTGCAACAGTTCTAAAAAAGATTTCTATGAAATAAAAAAACAAACAAGTAAGTCAGAGAATTAGTTTTTATTTATCTTTTAGTTAAATAAAAAAATATACAGAATTTATATATATATATTACTTATAATATATATTACTTTTAGTAGTAAGTTTTCATAAGCGTATTGGTGCTTTAAAAACACAGGAGGTGTATAATGAAGAGTGAATAAGAAATATATTAATATATTAATGCAGAAAAATAATTAATCTCAAAAAGCTAAGGAATGAAGGATATCAGATTAATGGCATTGCATCTATTTATAAAAAAGTGTATTATGTTTTCGTGAATTTTCTGATATATTTGAAAATCTTTAGAAAAAATTGTAAAGATACAGCTAAAAGCATTATACTTTATTATGTATTAGTTAATCTTCAGCAGAAACTCAATAAAAATGTTTTGTTATTATAATTATAAATAATATTTTTATCAATTTGTCTTGGGGGGGGGGTTGTAATAGTTTTTCTTAATAGAAGGAATGTATTTTATTTAATAAATATATTCTCTCCCCCCCCCTCCATATCAACCTCAATAATATTACAAGAATTGATTTATATTTCAAAATTAATGTTCTACTTACTTGGATTTTTAAAATTTTTATTGAAGACTGCATAAAAAGATGGAGAAGAATTTCCTACCCACAAGCTAAAAACATTAGCCGCAAGAAATTAAAGTTACTATGCAATAAATATTGCCTCAACCAAGGAGATTGCCAGACAGTTAAAGCTGGTGGAGTTTAAAAGAAATTCTAAATTAATCAATGATGAGGCATGGCCTCTACTCTAGAACTGTCTTTGTATATTATCAATATAGACCTTTTGACAGCATCACTACAATTGTACTGAATAAACAAAGCATGAAGAATGACATGATTTGGCCTTGGAAATTCTCTAGTATGAGTTGTTAGTAATTCATGTATATGTTTTTTGTACATCTTGAATAAAGATAATTTTTGTTTAAAAAAAAATGTCTGTAATCTGATATTTTGATCTCCAATTTAATCCATATCAAATTGAGCTAATTGATTGAAAATTCTATAGTTGTTTTTACTTTTATTAGGGAGGAAGTTTATTATTAGTTTTGTGAAAAAATAGTGTATGGTTATATGAGCTGCATTATCTTAAGAAAGGGGAAGGTTAATCTTATCATTATTTTTAATCAATTAATGTGCAAAAACTTTGTTGCTTCTTATTTGCATTGATTTAATAGTGCCAAAATGTGAATTATTCAAGTAACTATGTTCACTTAGAAAAAAAAAAAAAAATCCATTTAATGTTCTTATAATATTCAATTTTGTTCTGTACCCAAATGTGAGAACATTATTATTTGTTTTGAAGTTTACTATGTTTTTATATGCTTAATTAAACACTACGAAATTTTTTTCCAAATAATAAGATGATTCAGTTTTGTTCAAATATGTAGGCAAGCTATATCTTTTTTAAAATCATGATATCTACAATTGTGAATATATTTTATAATAAAATACTTGTATAAAAAGCTCAGAAAAAGTTGAAAAATTTTTCAAGTAGATTTAGTTTTTTGTTGAAGTTTTATTTTGATTTACGATCTTATAAATATTATATTGCAAAGACATACTTCTTTTTTTTTTTTCAATTTTCGCCTTTTATTTTTCATCATTTTTTGCAAACTGAATTTTTATTTGCAGAAAAATACAACTTTGGATGTGTTTTTGAAATGGCAGTTGGATGTAAATTGAATTTAGTAAAAAATATATTGTACTAATATTTTCATTTCAATGGTATCTTCACATTGCACGCTAAAAAATTTCTGCATATTTTAAATATGAAATCTGAATTCAAATATTATCATCTATGATATAATTTCCCATATAGTGACTGAAATAAGCTGGAAGTGAAATTATTTTATAAGATATGAGTTATGTGTTTTATTGCCTGATGTGAAATGCCAAAATGATATATATTTTTTTCCAACTGCAGTTAATATCAAACTATCTTTTGTTTGACAGATGTTCCAAAAAACATCTTGAATACATGAACATATATATATATGAAAATATTTCCAATGCATACTGCTATCTGAAATAAATATCAAATATCAAATCACTTCAAACATTGAGTCATTTTTTAATTATGCTCTCTGTAAATAAGCACATTAGAGGTATTTGTTTGAATTAGTTGTTTTGAGTTGTGGGCTCTAATACATTTATTTACAGAGAGTATAGCTAAAAATTTCTTAACGTTTGAGATGATTCGATATTTGATATATATATATTGTAACCTGAAGACTGGACTAACCAAAAGTTAAGGGAACAAAAAAAACCTTGCAATCAAGCCAATCATATTGGTTGCCAAAAAACAGCTACGTAACTCAACAATCGATCGGCTGCAAAACATATGTCTAAGCAAAGAGGCAATGGCTAGCAAGGTTACTCAACAGGCATTATATAACACATCAGAGTATGAGTTCTACTTCTACTGTAGACACTACCATGGCTAAATATAATTTTTAAAATACAAGGTTCTTTGATAATTCAAAATATCTTAGTTCTTAAAATAGCTTTATCTCAAATATAAGTTCTTTTCGATTTTAAATATCTCATATTTTAAAATATATTTATCTTAAGTATAGATTCTTTTGCAAGTTTAAAATATCTTGATTTCAGGATTCAAATTCAGAATAAAATATACTTGGAACAAAATGTTAATGGTAATACTTTAACATTTTAACAAAAAATGTGATGGTTATTATTTAAGCTAGACTTGGAACATTTGACACTTCTCTTAATTTATTTTGAAATCTTAGTATTTTTAAAAAAGTAGAAATGAAATTACATAATAAAAGAGTACTCAAATACTTAAATAATATATAATTGGTAATTTGAGAAACATTTCTAAATACTTTACAATTATTTAAATATGACTATTTCACTTCTACTGTTTATAAAATACAGAAATCTTATATTTTCTGATGCAAATTTGAATAAGCAATATCAAAATAATAGAAGGCAGTAAAGGGTATCTTTTCTGCTGCCAATTACACAACAAGTGTATTTGAAATGAAGTAAATAATATAACATTTATCTTCTAAAGATGCTGTTGGAATAATGAAACAATTATTAAGCAAAATGAATGTAAAACACTATGTGATCATTGAAATAGAAAAAAAAAAATACTAATGCAAACTTTATTAAAGTAGATTTTCTGATAAATAGATGTGTTAATGCAATGATGAAATAATGGCAATGAAACAAAAACATTAAATTAATAATAAAAATATTTATTTACAGCATATAATAATCCATATATGTAAATAATATTTTATTTCTACAAACGCAGATGGTATTGAAATAAACTGAGAGAGTGCAAACCTCTCAAGCGTTTAGCCAATCAATAATAAAAATATTTATTTACAATAATTATTATTTCTTTTAATCTACTATACTATAATTACTAATATTAACAACTGTTTATATTGGTAAACCTTTCTTAAAATCATTTCTATAATTTTATCACATAAATTATATTCACTACATAATAGTTCTCTTATTCATCAAATATGATATTTATTTACAACCAGTACCCATAAAATAAAACAATATACTTATATGCTTTTGTTCAGGTTACTAGGAGATATGTTATACACTTTTCTCCACAATCAAAATCAGTATTAAATATTAGTGTGGAGATGCTTAATAAAATATTAATATGATAGCAACAAATATGCAATATTATAATATTAACAATACCTATGTTGTGGCGATGAAGTAACTATGCTCAACACTTGATAATATAACTAAGTTAAAAAAATTATAGTGTAGCTAATACTGAATTATAAAGTTGAACATGCCTGTGAATATACATCAAAATATATTCCAATATTGAAATTCTAGGCATAGTGGATAAGGGAAATATGAACTAGCAAAAATATGAATGGGCACGTGGTACTATGTGCAGACTGAATGAATGAACGAGCCACACTCTTTCATGGAGAGGCTAAATATATATAAAAGTACTATAATATCCATTTAAAATTGCCTCAAAAATGATATTACTAATGAGAGTAGTGGTTAAGGGAAATACCAGCAAAAATATGAACAAGCACCTGGTACTATGTGCAGGTGGTGCTGGTGAACGAATGAACTGCATGGGGCTAAATATGCCTCAAAACGATATTACTATTAAGAGTAGTAGATAAGAGAAATACAACCTCTCAAAAATACGAACAAATACCTGGTATTATGTTCAAGTGGTGCTGATGAATGAATGAGCTTCACTCTCTTTCATGGAGGGGCTAAATATATATATATAAAAGTACTATAATATCCACTTAAAATTGCCTCAAAAATGATATCACTAATAATAGAAGCCATGTAGCTAATAATACTAAACATATAAATAATTATCCATCTTGCATGCACATACAAAAGGCATATGATCATTCACTTGATTTAAGATTATATGTATACTGACAAAACTATTATTGCATAATAGTGGCATACACTTTATTTATAAACTATTTAAAATTCTCTCACATATATTGATATTTATAATACTTTCATTCACAAAATACTTTTCATAATATGCAAAAGGTTGTTATACCTCTAGGTACAATCATTTATATAATTTTAAATAATCATTTAGAAAACTATGGAACAATAACACTAACAAAATAGGACATTTTTACCACATGCCTTACCAATTCCATTCCTCAAACACCATTTTCATAAACATATTTATATCATAATTAGTAATAATAATAATATAATACTATAATTGTTTTAAATGTATCAAAATATGTTATGATACTCTTTTTTATATTTATATTAAGGATTAAATGTTTTTTCTTTGGTAAGGAAATTATCTCTTGATTCAAATCATCTCTGTTCTTTCTTGAAGTAATATAGGAACACACACACAGTCCTTCATTAAGATGGAGCAGACACAAAGATGAGGATTTATAATAAAATTTTTTGAAAAATGTTCACAATGAAATTTAACATCTTTAAAATAATTATGAAAGCTGAGAGCAGATAATCTAGTAGCAAACAATTTTATTCAAAACACATTTTTAATGGGAATCAGAGGAGTAATAAACAGAAGGATAATTTTAATTATAAATTGCTCTTTGTAAGGTTTTATTATTATAAGTTGGCTTTTTAGGTGATATTAATTATGATGCAGCAAATTTAAATTATATATATATTAAGTACAAAACAATATGTTTGAATCAATCAGTACTTTAGAAAAACTATTCAAACAAATAAATAAACTTGAGATGAATAACTATTATTTGTTTTAGCATGAAACAATCTGGATAGTCTTTTCTTTATGATAATTAAAATATTGATTTTCATAAATTAGCCCTTTATTATAATTTTGTAAAACAATTCTAAATAATTGTTGCTGTTTCTTTTTAGACTTAATACTTTTATGAAAGTTCATTATTCTATATCTGAGCTTGATAGACATATTGACTACTTTTAGTAACAATATTAGTATTATTAACTAATTGAAAGTTAGTTAAAACATGCCAAAGATAGTCTTATAGAAAAAGTTCAGAATTTAGCTAATATTTATATAAAAATGAAACAACATGAATTCTTTTTTCTTTTGGCTTCTTTTGAAACATTAGAATTTTTTAGCATCCTTTTAAACTTATTGTTTGGTGAATCAGTTAAACATATGCTTTCAGGAGAAATACTGCAATGAATAACTTATAGTTTTTCATATTCAGGCATAATAATGACAAAATATAAACTTGAATTTTAAAAAAATAATTAACTAAAACCAGTTAATTCAAAAGTGAAGTTAAAATTTTAATAATAATAATAATAATAAAATTTAGATTAAGATTTCTTTTTTTATATTAGTGTGTGTGTGTTTTATACATCCGTGCACCTTAAAATTTTCTACTGCATTTCTGGTATTTTAAAACAATCTCCTGATATTCATTATATTATTTAAATTACTAGCTACTTTTTTCTTTTTAATTGATCTGACCTTGAACTCTATCAATCCAGATGATTAGATTAAATGACTGTCTAGACTGAAAATGAACTTTTTAATTACGGCTTAATTACTGCAATAAATGATTTATTTATTGCTAATAAAAATTATCTATTTTTAGATTAAACATTATTTTTATTCATATATCTCTTTTTCACTCTTTTCCTTGTATTATTTAAAAACTTATTATTTTTAATAATTAAAAACTGATTGAATATATCCATTTTAAAAATATATTTACTTTTAATAAATCTTTTCAACTTTCAGTATATCATCTGCACACATTAAACATCTGCACACACATGCACATTAAATATAACCATTTTTTAATATAATGAAAATAAATTAGTTACTGATTAATGTTTAAAACTAATTTAAAATTAACACTAATCTCAGCCTGTTATTCTTACTATCTTTAAACTCTGATTTTAAATACCCTCACTTAAATTGATATTTAATAAATCAAACTATTACATTAAAACTTTTTAATTTAAAAATTAACAACTAAAAATCCTAACAAAGTTAACTAACCATTTCAGACAGCATAAGACAATTTTATCTATTTGAAACATATTAAGCTTTAGATGAACTCTTCTTTAGTTTCAAAAATATTTTATTTTTTCAAGCAAATATTAAATAATCCAAGATAACTTTTTAAATAATTGCTAACTAAATAGGCTAACTGAATTACTTTAACTCATAGTATTGAAACATATAATTGAAGATTTTTATTATAATAATACAGATAAAGAAATTTATTTATTGTAATCTTATAAAAATATTTTATTAATGCTTTAAAATATATATCTAACCCATATGGTTAAATATATGGGCACAGTATATAATATAAAATGTGAAAGAATGAGTTTTTGCTATATTGCGATTCTTTTTATAATGCATTCTCAATCATATTCCATATAAAATATTTTAACTTAAATCTCCATATTATATAAAATATGCTCTTGTTGTCTTTGAACAGAATTGTTATTTTGATTACATTTCTGAGCATTATCATGAAATGGTTTTAAATATCTTTCTATTTTTGCAGTCTTTTATGTATCTGAATATTTTGAATTCATTTATGAGAATTTCAATTAATTTCCATTTAATATATAAACAATTTTAGTTCATTTACAAATAATTAGCAATGTTTTCATTTTTTAAGTTAGAGAATGAATACAAATAAATGTAAAACAAAAAAAAATTTTTTTTTTGATTATAGATTTTTGATAATTGGAGAATTGCCTTTTATTACTTGTTAGCATAACTCTTAAAAATACAGCAAGGAAATTTCAAAATAAACTTTATTAATAGAAAACTTGATAGCAAATTAAAGTTAATCAAAATATATTAATTGTTGAGAATCCATACATAAAGATCATCAAATCAATAACAGAAAATAAATATTCACTTTCTGGAAAATCATGCACTAATCATATATTCAACTTTTAAAATAGAGAATTTTATAGTGGAATTGATTGGTTTTCAACAAATCTAATTTAATGGTAGTAGATCAAATTGATGATGAATGCTATGGTCATTTTGTGAATAAAGGTTTGTCACTAACTCAGAAGTACAAATAATAGAAGTAAAATGTAAAAAAAAGAAAAGAAAGGAAATATGACAAATTTAATATGCTATCTAATTTTGCTAAATATGGTAACCTTACATTGCCATGTTATATTAACATGCAATATTAATAAAAATATTTATGAAATCTATAAATCAAAATGAATTTAATAATAAAATTAATAAAATAATCACATAAATGGAAATAGTGTAAGAACTTTGCAAGATCCATTGCATTTTAAATTTTGTGTAAATTTTTATTTTGATAAGTGAAAATTATATTTGTAGAGCATTTTGAACCTCTTATTTTGGTACCATGTGATAGTGTGTCTTAATTGTGCAGTTTGTTACCAAATATATACTTTATCTTGCTATTATTTACGATTAAAAAAAGCTTTTTGCCTTTAAAAATTATTTTTAATGTATGTGTCTATATATATTAAATTACTACAATGCTTAACCTTAAACTGGATTTTTTTTTATAAATAAGTGTGATAATCTAATTTATAATTTAATCAACTATTCTAGTATTAATGAGTCCAAATTACAAACAAATGGAATAATGTTCCAATTTTTTTTTGGATTTTATAATATTAGTGAATTAGCTGGCATATTGTATGCATAGGTTGGCATAATATTTGCTTATATATATATATTATGTGTGCTTATGTTCTTTGCCTAAAAATAGATTTAACGATCAAAACATTTCCTTAAGGCAAATAATATAGTTCATTATATTTAAAACTACTAAAATTTGGGGATCTATTGCAAAAATTTGTATAAGAATCCATGCATATCTAAATATAAAACTCCAAATCATAATGAGACTTTAGCTTCAATTGTTATTTTTTTATCCTAGAGTCTGCATCTCATAATTATTTTCTTGTCAGTTCGTACTTTTTCAAGATAAATTGCATACATGTATATGTTGAATTTGAAAAATATTTGATGTAGTCACAATTATACAGTTTTTGACTATTTTACAAATAGTTTAAGAGCAGATGAGTAGCTATCTATTTTAATTTATCACCACATCCTGTTCTGTCTGTGCCATGAATAAGGAACCATTTCTCGCCCAGTTGCATCATCGAACAATCTTTCTGATGTGTTATAAAGGAAAGGCATTGTCAATATATCTGGGATCCGATGAGATCTCGAATTTTTCCCCCAGCTGTTTGTTAAATGTGTTGTGTATATTTTATGAGCGTATGTATGTATGTATGTATGTATGTATGTATGTATGTATGTATGTATGTATGTATGTATGTATGTATGTATGTATGTGTGTGTGTGTGCATTTATTTGTATGAGCGTAGCCGTGTATGTATATAAATATTTCTTTATAAAGTATAAAGAATATAGATTTATACATTAAATGTATACAAAATTTTAATTAATTAAAATTCCAATATATAATGTAAACGTTTTTAATACAATATCATTTTTGATTATAGATTTGAAAAAAATGTTTTCTTACACACACACTATTAAAACAATCTTGCTAAAGAATGCACTTCTTCCCCATTTCATCTCTCTAACATAATTTTTTCTGTAATGGAACGAATTCTTTTTTTTTCGCTAGTATTAACTGTAATTCTCATACTTCAAAATGATGCATCAGGTAAATCCATTACTATTAAAATAGGTGGGGGAAGCTTGTTGAGAGAGGAGACGATCGCAAAGAAAAATGAGCAGAGCTGAACTTATCCATCTACAAGCTGTGCCATATCTGATTTGAATTTCAAATAGGTGTAAATGGAAAAGAGGCTAAAATATTAGAAAGATGGATTTTTTTTCTTCTTGTTAAGCAATTGCTTTTAATGTAGAGGACAATATGAGTGTTGTGGAATTGAGTGCCTGACATAACGTAGATTTTTATAGCTTATAATCCTTTCTCTCTCGCACACATTCCTTATCACTTTAAATATTTTTTTTAATGTAAAAGTAATAAATAAAGATGTTAATATTAATAATAACGATGAGTAATGATAATTACACTTATATTTCTATCATTTGCATCTTATGTAGGTTGTTAAAATGCTTAGTTTGGAGTGTGGCACTTTTAAATTAACATGGGATAATTTAAAAATCAAGCAGAAAAACATTAGGAAGCTTTGTGAAATGTGGCTGTGAAGAAAAAATGAAAACGTCTTTAATTACCTGCCTTAAATATGTTAAATATTTTTTTTATTTATTATTAACTTTTTTAAATATTATTCACTTCTTTTTATCATCCACAACCCTTTTAATTTTTTTTCTATAATTCCTTAACTCTAAAAAGAATTCAATAAATTTTCTACTTTTTAATATTCTCCGTAAATAATCCCCCCCCCCCTCTTTTTTTCAATACTTTTTTATCTGGTCGTATATTGGGGGGGGGGGTGTGTGTCCCATTTTTAATTTTCAAAAACCTCCATTTTTTTAAAAAAATTAAATTGGAATAATGGAAGTATTGAAAGGAGTATGGAAAAATATTTTACTGACGAAATTGAGAAACAATAAATGATTACACACCATTCGATTAAAGGGAGTAAAAATGGTTTTCTGTTTTAACTGTACAGGGCATCTTCTATTACATATTATTTTTTCTTAAATTCATATCCTTTGTATCATTCTACTTGTTAAAAAAAAAAGCTGGGTCACAAATATAATATTGTATCAATGATGACAATATTAATGATTTGGTTACTAGGATTCTACGTTTTTTAAAAAAATCAATCTTCATGTTTTAAAAAATATAGCGTTATTTGAACCTTATTATAGAATCATGATAGCCAGGATGTGATTTTTAACTAAGTTCTTTTTTCCCTTGGGGAAGAAAAATGTGAAAAATAACTATCTCTAGGAAAATAATAAGAAATTACAATTTAATCTTACAAGTTTTACACACATCATAAAAAATAGGATATAAAAAGATGTTTATGTATAAGAATGAAAGAAAATGTTCTGTGAAATTTGTTCTTAAAGAATACTGGTTGTTATGCTAATGTTAATACAAAAACAAGGCATAAAAGGGAAAAGATAACCTGGATGAACTTAATGTAATATGATATTGTGCAGATGATTATAACAATGATTAATATAGGTTTATTATAAAAGGTTTAGATGATTTTTCAAACTTTTTAGAATAGGGTAAATGATATATCAACAGATCAGCAGCTCACTGTTAAAAGTTATAATATTGGAATTCATAATATTTTGCACCAATTACTTACAATCCAATTATGAATTTGTGCTTGTGTTGAGAAAGAATTTATTTGATCAGAATTTAATGTGTATATTGAAATTGCATATGAATTATTTTATGGGCCAAATCAAGTGTGTCTGAGATATGATCTCAGGACAAGTTAACAATATTGTTTTCCTGAAGATTTATGATGATGGTATTTTAGATGTATTTATATATTGGAAATAGTCCAATATATAAATGCAAGTTAACAATATGTTTGATACCATAATTTATTTTATGTTTCACCAGGATTTGTGCTCTTTAATTTCATCATGAAATATGTATTAGAACACCCAGTTCCCAAAATTTCTGGATATATATACATACAAATGACAGTATTAGAATTAACAACAACAAAAAAAAAAGATATAAATAAAACTTATTAATTTATAACTTGGAAAATTTTTCAAAGACTATCAAGTCAGAGTTAATTTTGGATAGTTTCAAGAGTGTAGTAATCTAACAACTTTATAACTGAAATTAAATAAACAAATAATCTGATAATCTATTGCTCAGGATGTTGAGTAATGTTTAATCACCAAAAGTGACAAGTTGGTTACATTAATTTCATTCATTTGACCAAAGTGAGATCTTTTTTTACTTAGCTGAGAATTGATCCAAAAACAATTCATTATTATTTTCACTGTGTTAAATTTTACTTAATGAAATTGCTTAAAAAATTTACAATCAGAATATCTCTATTCATTAGTATATTGATTATTGATACTAGTATTAAAACTGGTGAAGCTTAGAAGAAAATATTCACTGAAGGTTTTGTGATTTGTTAGAACTTTTTATTAATATTATTATCATCATCATCACCATAATTATCATATATTAGAGCAGGCATGGGCAACCTGTGGGTCTTTATGAATTTTTATATGGAATATTGATAAGAACTTAAAGTGCGTTTTGTATGCTACAAATTAAAATCAAGACATTCACATTTTTATTTACAATGAATATTATTAATATTTGTAACATTGCACATCCTTAACAAATACTAAAGTACCGATAAATGTAATTTTCAATCTATTATATACTATATGTAGTTTATTCTTTCATTTTTGTTAGAAGTTTAAACTGTGCATTTCTGTAAATGTTGAGAATTTTTATGAAAGTGAAATTTAAAACAAAAAAATATATATAGAGAGAGTATAGGATTTATAGTGTAGGATATTAGTCACTGGTGGAACAAAATGAGAAAGGTAATATTTTACATACTTAAAAATAAAATTTTGTGGCTCAACTTATGACAAGCAGTATCTCATGAGACTCATTGCTTGAAATTACTTGCCTATATCTGTAATAGAAGACTATCTGCTATGATTTTTTTTTTTTATGCTTTAAGCACCTTTATATATGTGTATGTTTTTACACACTTTCACACATCTACACACTATTTTAGTTTTAATAACTTTTATAGTAACAATATATCTTCAGGATATTAATTAAAATACTTTTGTTCAAATGCTATTGTTTTATACTTACAATGTAATTAAATAAACTTTGTAAAGTGCGTAATAATACTAATTAAGTACAAACAATTATTTTTCATCATTATTTTTTAATAGAATGATAATTAAAAATATTTTAAATTGTAGTTTAATTGATAAGGAATTGTAATAGAATTTAATTGAAAATCAAGTATTGTATAAAGTAATTTATTCTAAATATATACATTGATAAAATAGTTTTGTTTTTAAAAAAGTAATTGTGTTAAGAGGATATGATAATAAATTGCTATTACCTAGTTGTATTCATTCTCTAGACTAGGTAGGTACTCTACTTGTCTTTCAACAGAGTACTAAACAGTTTTTTTTTTTTTTAAATCCTCTTAAAAGATCAAATTTTATTGTAATAAAAAAATATACAAAATACTGCTTTACATGAAAGTGATTACAATATTCAAAACAGATTGATGAATATGTTTAACATGAAATATTGGTTAATTGGAAAGAAATGCTTGTAGTCTTTTTCAAAAGTACTATTACTAATGCAAAATTAGTCATAAAAAGTGTTTGACTCCTAGGATCTTTTTAAATATAATAATGAAATTTCACAACTGTTGCTTTAACATGAGAATTGATGGCTTGGGAAGCATTAATGTATGTAGCATTTTTTTTTAGTCATTTATCTAAATAATGTTAGCTACATTAATTATATTAATTTTAAATTTGCCCCCCACCCTTTCAATTATTTTTTCTATACCATTTTTCAGAAATCTTTTTTGCCTTTCCCAGAATTTTATTTCAATGAAAAGAATTAACAGCCACGTGTTATAGGTTTTGCATAATCAGTAAATTGTACAAGTTCTTATCTTTTTAAAAAGAAAAAAAAAATTTATATTTTATAAAGCAGTTTCTTAATTAAAATTATTATTATTGAAATTTTACATTCATATACTGTATAGTTTTTCTATTCACATGTTGTAATGTTAATCTGTTAGTCATATAGTTTTGAGTATGGCTGCTAAAAACGTAGTTATTTTACTTTAGCATGAAAGTGGACTCTCTTTGTAACAAATATATATTTTCAGCTAAGATTCCTTTTGAAAAGTATAAAATTTTTATCCAAATTACGAATCTGACTTAGAATATATATAAAAACTAGTATTCTCTCAAATACTCCATAATTTTGTTTGTATGGTCATTTTCATTGAAATGAAGAAATTTCACAACAAAATATACCAGGTATCTTATATTTGTCTGAAAGTTTGTGATGATGATATTTTAGTAATAATTATATTTTGGACTATTTCCATCATCTAATATTAATTGATAGAATTCTTTAAAAATATTCAAATTTTTTATCTAAACTTTTCAAATATATTTAACTGTTAGGAATAATTTGAATGGTGTTTTCCTGAAGGTTTGTAATGATAGTGTTTTAGTTGTCTTTGTTGTTGGTTTATTTTCATCATCTAATATGAGTATTGAATGTCTTTGGAAAAATTTAACTTTATTTAAATATTCCACATACATTCAATTGTTAGTAATGATGTGCTATTACTAACAGTTGAATATATTTAAAATATTTAACTAAAGTTAAATTTTTCTAAAGACATTCAGTACTTATATTAGGTGATGGAAATAGTCCAAACAATAAATACAATTTGAATGGTACTCTCTTTTTCAGATGTTGCTGGCCTGGACCTTTAGATTTGTGAATATTGAATTTAAGATGACACTCTTAAATAATTAGGCTATCTAGACAAAGGCAACAATCAGCAATTTCTTATATTTACCTATGTGGGTCCTTCTGATTTCTCCATTTTTTTCTAAGGGCAAGGTTAATGATTGGCCTCCAAACCTTATGAATTATCATATTAGATTGACTCATGGAATTATTTGCCATTGTTAAATGAACAGGTTTTTTTTTACTTTTCTTTTTTATACCTTTTCCTCTCTGTTCAATATTGTCATTTCCCAATTGAATATATATTTTTTGGAACATATGTGGTCTGCTACTTTAGATTCATTTGTTTTTTCTCTTCTAGTTATCAATTTATGCTCTTTTAATCATTTTTCAGTGGGTTAACTAGTTTCACCAATATACATATCTCCATTCACATGCATTTTGTAGATGCAGTTTTTGGTTTTTAGTATTTCAAGCTATATTTTGTAGACATTAGAATATCTTCTAAACACTATAATTTTAGAAAACTGTTTTGTTGTTATATTGATTGCAGACAAATTAAAGAAAATTTGCAATTTACTCGGAAGATGCCTGACTCTCCAAAACCTAAACTTGAAATGTTAAAAACTGCATCTACAAAATGCCACATGAATGTAAAATGATATATATTGATGAAATCAGTTGTCTTATTGAGTACTAACTTATGATTAGAAAAGAGAAAAAAAAGGAATTTAAGTTACACACCATATATGTACCAATAACTATGATTGAGTAAAGACAAAAATATTGGATAGAGAACATGACAAAGGCAAATAATTCCATAAGTCAATCTAGTGTGATAATTCATAATGTTTGAAAGCCACTCTTTAACCTTGCCCTTAGGAAAAAAATTGGGAAAATCGGAAGGAATCATACAGATAAGTATATGAAATTTCTACTGACTTGCCTTTAACAGACTAGCCATTTTAAATTGAATCTTCACAAAAATCTAAAAGTCTGGGTTTGATTCTCATTAACCAGGGCTGAAATACCTGAAGAAGAAAGGAAAATAACACCACTCAAAATGTATTATATAGTAAGTTGTCTGATATTACTAATATGTTGAAAGTATTTGAAAAATTTAAATAAAGTTTGAATTTTTCTGAAGATATTTAGCATTAGATGATGGGTAAAAAAAAACACTCTGATATATAATTGTTATTAATTCCTGATAGCTGTCATCAGTTCAGAAAATATGGAAAATTAGGGAATTTTTCTTTCTGACCAGGCCCAATCTTGATGTGGCATTTTGATGTTGCTTTGCAAATAATATATTATTCCCCAATTAAAAGAACTTCAATTCTTTTATGCCTAGTTTTTTCTCTTTACTTATGTCTGTTTGTAGAAATTCTTTTGTATAATTATGTGTCCATAACAATATTTTGGAATAATATAATAAAAAAGTGAATTCCAGAGTTTTTCAATGCTTTCATGTTTCTGCCTATATTGACAATAATACCTGATTTCTCAGTGAAGGAGTGGGGATGGAAATTTTGCATATTTATTGAATTCCAAGACACAACATGCTCCTTTTCCTCATCATCACCATTTTACTCATCCACACTATCATCGCTACCCACATAAATTCATATTCTGAATCAGAACTATCAAAACTGTCAGTGATGAATGTTGATGCAGTAATTGATAGAAATACCATTTTAATTAAATATTCTTGTAGAGTCTTTATTACTGAGATTAAAAATTGGGAAAACTTAAAGATGCTAAATTTTTCTGTGTTTTTTATTTGTCTTTTGAAAAAAATAATTTGAGAACATTGATAATATAATCTTTGATATTGCAATCTTTCTTTTCTTTGTCAATAAACAATTTGCTTTCAGAAATAGAACTTAAAAATACATGTCTACCCTAAAAAGTTTTGCAAAAATAATTACTAACAATTTTATATAATGCATTTAATCAGGGTTATTTTAAATCCTATATATACGTGCTTCATTCTTTTCTAATTTTATCTAATTTTAATGTAATACTGTTGGAATTTCAAAAACATCATATATATATATTGAAGCTGCGCATATATATATATGCTGGCTTCACCATTCACTGTGGACTAACTAAGACCCTAAGTCCAACCACAGTGAATGTATGTTTCTTTTTAAACTAAATTTATCGTTTTCTCAAATAGTTGCCTAAATTAAAGAAGGAATTGTGTTAAAGAGAAAAGATTTAATAAAATAAAATTATAATTGCAATTATTTTTAAAATATATTTGGTAGAATTCGATAAGATAAATTTCTTAATTAAATAGAATCCATTAAGAAAAGGAATTAATTAATAAAACATTTTTTCTGAATTAGATAAAAGAATAGATAACAGGAAAAATTTGAAACAACGGGCATGATTCGCTACTAATTAGCAGATTAAAAACATAATGGAAAATAGGGTATAAATAAAGAACTTTTCTTTTGTTCTGGGTCTTATGCTTGCGGGTAACCTGTGCTGAAGGTCAGAGAGAAATATTAAGAATTTTGTTGGAAGAAATTTTGCTGAAAAATTAGACAATATAGCGAACTCTTGCTTACTGTACTTACTTCAAGCTACACTCTATTCTTTCGGCATATAAATAAAAATCCAGAAATGTGTTGCTCTGCAAAAATGCGGGGGTAACCTCTTTGCCTTCGCTCTCCTGAGCTATTCCTGAGGACGGAGTTGTAACCATGTAAGCCAGCCAGAGAACAAAAGTGTCTGCCCTGTATCTGTGAATATCTGCCCTCAGACATGGAAAAACAAAGTTGAAGAACCGAGAAGACTTGCGGTAAACATCTAATGAACTCATCTTGACCCACCCCATCGAGTTACCGGTAATGTTACCATAAATTCACATAAAAATCTCTTTGTAATTTACAAATACACTGTAGAGTTATTTTTTATATATATGTTTTTTTTTAAATCTACGTATTCATATCTTGTAAAATGGTATTTCATTAATTGCTTTCTTTTCTTTTTTTTATATCGTAATGGGTGGGATTATTATATATATAATGGCGACGATAGCTCTTATAAATTTAATTGAAAATTACTTCGTTTAACTTTCCGCCATTATACTCCAGTAATTGTTATTTATTTTATATAGATATTTTGGAAAGAAAAGGAAGCAAATCATAGAAGGTGCAAAAAAACTCTATTTTAAAATCAAGATTTAAATTGCTAAATATTCTATTATAAAACTTTCCAAACTTTAACTTAGTTTTTTCTATATAAAAGAAAGATCCTTATCAAATGCCTGTATATTTTAGTCAATGAAGGGTTACAAATTCAAAGTTATATTTTAAAGAGCGTGAAATAAAACGTTCGCATTTATATTTGAGTAATAAGAGAGAGTACATTTTGACAATATGTATTAAAAATTATTAAATAGCATTGACTCTGGGGTGTGTTGGTTAAACTTCAACTAAATCAATAAAATATTCGCCCTCTTGTTTTAGTGATCTGAATTTTATAAAGGGGAAGTTACTACTTTCTGCAGATTTTCAGTGATAGTTGAGCGTTCGTAATATATATGTTTTTTGCAGAGGGTTTCTTTTTTAAATTTAAAGGTCGTTGACCGTGTTTATATGATATCGTGCCTCGGGTGATTTACTGGGCCGCTCAGCATATATTACAGTGCTTCTTTTTGCCAAGTTCGCTTAGGTTAACATACCTACATTCGGACCTTCTGAAAAACAAATAAATTGTTCTGGATCTCATGTCGATCTCAGTCCTTTCAATGTACGTAACTGGACATAAGCAACAAAAACTCTGATCCTGATTCCGGGTCATGCGTTTAGCGAATGGGTTCCATTTTTCTCTCTAACCTAGTTTAGAGACGGAGAGCTATCCGGTCTTGTGTTAACCTCTTGGTAACTGTTAAGTCTCGAGCCTCACAGCCCACTATATGCTATCACCTTTGTGCATGGTCTTGTATATTTATATTTATTAGGAAATTTTTCTCAAAATCTCATTGAAATGTCTCAATTATGGTTGGAAATTCCTGCTGGGGGTTACTTTCTCATTTTCTTTAATCATCAGCAGGGCTATGATTCAAACCGGTCCAAAGTGTTTAGTTGAGTTTGACCATTTATTTAATTCCATGTTCCCCATCCATAGAGTTAATGAATCATCTCTTCTCTCTTGATTTCTTTTATGTAACACTTTCATTGGCTGAAATATTTTAAAGAAGAAATTGTAATGTAAAATTTTGTCCGTTCTTATCATTACGATCAATGGATCTTTCATATATATCTATCCGGTTGTAGTAAAAATAGCCTGCGACTCTATTAATAAAACATTGTATGAATTCTTTTAATGTAAATAATAAAAGTTTCTGTTATCTTTCATTCACTATAAATAAAACCACTTAGTATTGTTTTCTTTTGTGACATACGTATGTACACCTGATCATTATATATGTAAAAATTCCTTTTCGTGGTCTCTTCTCTCATTGACCACCGGGCATACATTAAGATTAAATTCTAGTGAGGTTTGGGGAGTAAGTCGCTTAGTAGCAATCTAGAGGAGTAGGTGAGGTTCGAACCCCATCTATCTGCATCTCTAGGTTAGGTTAAAGCAGCTCTACTTTTCTTACCATTACAGTTTTTTTTTTTGTATAATCTGGCATCCCACGTGTGGCCTTACTGTTTAGAGATAGACCCTGAGATATAATAATAGGAATTTCATGATCAGAAGAATTTTTTTGGTGTGTTTTTTTTTTTTGAAAATAAATATAGTGAATGACAGAAGTTTATATATATATTTTTTTGCACTTTCTGTGTTTGCTATCAGTTGTACAGTTTACAAGATGTGAAATCAATCAGTTCGGTTGAAAATTAAAACCAAATCAGGTATTAATGTATTTTTCTTTCTTTTGCTAGGAAGGGAGACAGAGTGATCAAACAAGGAGCAGAGAAAAGATGGGCTCAAGTAGAATTTTTTTACCCCCCCCCCCGGCAGTAGTAATCATATTTTATTGAAGTGTATATCAAATACACATAGTTATAGTCACATATATAACACACAGAACAGGGTAGTAAATAAGTAAATAAACACGGATAGGGCAGGAACTATGGATAGGATAAGAGATAGATAGAAAGCTGTCAAGTTAAAGAAGGACGACAGTTGCAGGAATGGTTGGGAGAGTGAAGCAAATTTTTTTGAAAAGTAAAAGTAGAAAAATAAGACAAATTTTAAGAATAGTATTAGTACAAAGACTAAAAACAACAGCAAACCAAATATTTTTTTTCTTATATATTTTCTTTTAACTATTCGTATTTCTCTAGAAAACATGTATAGCCCAGAAGGAGACATGGATTCACGAGGACTATAGAAAAACAAAGATGACACAGATACGTCACTTTCAGAAAAGTTAGGGGAAGACCAAACGCCAGTTATAAGGACCAGAGACATAGATACACCAGAACCACAATGGGTACGGAAATTGATGGAAACTGTGTTAAAAAAAATAGAAGAATGCAAAGAAGAATGTAGACAATACAGAGCAGAAATCAACAAGATGAAAGAAGAGAGACAGAATCTTCAAAATGTGAATAAAGAAAGCATAAAAGTCATGGAAAGAACAGACAATCCAATGGTGGCAAGTTTTATCCACATAAAAACTTTTCGGGGTGACATAGTAGAAAACCCCATGGCACACTTGCAAAGTTTACAAGAGCTGTTTATGTTCCAGGAACTCAGAGAAGCTGAAAAGTTATCAGTTGCAGTTAATCATTTACATGGATCTGCCCGAAATTGGTGGGACTGTATAAGTAACAAACCAGTAACATTTGCAGATTACCACATTGCCTTACTTAAAAGTTTTTGGAGTGAAGAGAGGCAAGATGGAATAATGCACCATATATCTCAAGAAAAGTACTGCACTTCAAAAGGAGAAACTCACACCCAGTTTTTCTTGCGGCAAGTGTCTTTGTTAAAATCTTTGACTGCTTTCCATTTATCGGAGGGGCAGATTATTCGGACAATAAGGTACAATATGCCTTTCTACATACAACAATTGATGCTGGGATGTGATGTGAGGTACTGTAGCTTCTTCTTAAACAAAGTCAAGAGGAAATACAACTAAAACGTTTTCCAATTGCTGTTGATCCTTCCCATTTCACTAAACGATCTAAAATTGATATTTTTGTTTCCAAAGAAATTCATTTTCTTGGATGTTTTTTCCTCTCCATTAGGGTAAACTAAAAGTTTAAAATAAAAATAGGAACTTAGACTTATGATAATAAAAAGACACCGACTCATCACTGTTGGGCAAAATTTAATTAAAACTAATAATTACAAATTAAATTCTTATTTTTGTCTTTAATTTTCAATTCCATTTAAAAATCAAATTTCATCGTTTTACATTAATTTCAGATCACGTTATGTAATTTTAAATTGCTAATTACAATTAAAAATTAGATTTTAATTGCCAAATTTAATTGTGTACACCACTGTTACTCACCTAATTGATTAGGTACTCTTTTTATAAAAAGCAAAAATAGAACATGATTTAAAATGCAAAAACAACAACATACATAGTATTTTTCATCTATAACGTTTAAACAGATTTACATTATAGTCTTTTAAAATTTATTATTTGCGGACACTAAATGATTAATTGATTACGTACTCTTTTTTAAAAAAGCAAAAATAGAACATGATTTAAAATGCAAAAATAGCAACATATATAGTATAGGCATCTATAACGTTTGAACAGATTTACATTATAATTGTGTAAAATTTAATGTATTATATAAAATGGGTAAATCCTGATTTTAAGTGAATTATGAACTTCTTTATTGCATAAAATTATTACAGTACTATTATAAAGCACTGAAAATATTGAAATATTAGATGGAAGTCGAACTCTGATAATGCGCTATTACTTTTAAATATGACGGTGAATGCGCAAAATTTATAATATTTAAAGTAATAGCGCATTATCGGAGCTTGACTTCTGATCTAATAATTTTTATCACATAAAAGAAAACCGTATACAAAGATATTAATAAGAAACATGAATCGCATAACTTCAAAATCGCATTAAATAAATCCGCATAAAACGAGACCTGGGTGTATATGGAAAGAAGTGTTATATAAATAAATATTTTTCCACAAGCTCTGCTTAAAGTATAACATTTTGAAATCTTTTAATATGTAAAAATGTAGAACATAAATTGGAGAATGTAAACATTTGAAATTATTCAATGTATAAAATGAAAAATATGCAAACAAATATTTTAATATATGAAATAAAATAAATAAATATATATACTAAATAATATCATAGTATCAGTAGGCTAAAATTAGTTCAAGAAATATAAAGTTTTACATGGTAAACTCTCACATTTGAAATATTTAAATTACTTTGTTATATAAAAAATAGTAGCTTATTTATTAACTGTTTTATTGATTGATTAAAATGTTTCAGGTTTTTAAGAATATGTGATAGAAAAAAATAAGAGGCCAAAGTATAGACATTATATCTTAACCAAGTCTCAGCAAATAGAGTCATCTCAACCACAACAAGACTCTGCATTGATTTATATAATAAAAGATGGAATTTTGGAATTTTCAGCAATTTTAATGCCTCTATTAAAAATATGAAAACTATAATTATTTTTTTTTTTTAAATATAGAAAAACAAAGCACTTAGACAAACAACTGAGAAGATAAACCCTCTTTGTTCTAATTTCATGCATTGTGAAATGAACAGAAAGAGAAAAATATATGTAAAGCTTATAAAGTTTTATAGAAAGGTTACTACAGTTTTTTGAGTGGTAATAGGAAATCCAGTAATCTAAAAATTTATAAAATATGTAGAGATTGAATCTGTATAAAAAAAATTAGATTTTAAAAAAGTCATATGACTTTTTCAACTTACATTTAAGTTGTCAATGATAATATTTTTTATTTTCTATCTACTCTATAATTCAGACTGCAAGTACTAAATAAAATCAATAGACAGTAGGTGGCAGTGCAACCAGACTTCTAAATAACATTTTATTAGAAATTGCTGGAAAAGGAATTTGGGTCCTAGAGTGAAAAGCAAATGAAAATAGATTTTTCTTCTTACATGTATAGTGATCTTCAATTTATATCTATTATTCTGGTGAACGATCATCTATTTGCTATAATGCCATTTTGTAAAACTGCTGATATTATGAAAGTAAGTTAATTCTTGAAGACATCAAGAAAAACTATGTTGAGTTATTTATTATGTTATTAAAAACAGCCTTTTATTATATACAGTAGTATAAAATGTAGTTAAAATAAGTGGAAAATACAGTTACAAACTCGTTTTTATTAAGTATGTTTTAATACAGTTTATAATATTATTTGTGATATGTCAAATGTAAAGGACATTTTCATCACAAACAAATATTATCAGCAAGAAATACAAAATTTATTCAGTATGTAATCAAAAACAAACTTTGATCATATATTTTAAAGAAGTGCAATAAATATAAATTGAAAAATGTGTCATTAGTTAAAATATGATCTATTTACTATTTTCTATTATCAAAATAGTTAAAGCTTTACTTCTTAACAAAATTCTAGTAGCTATGAATATGGGAGTATGAATCTTCCCGAAAGTGCTCGGCTTTAATAATTGTATAATATTATTTATTTTATTTACTGTTAGCAGCTTCATTATCTGTGTGCAAAGCACATATACATATTATGGATTTCTATTATCTTAACAATAAAAGCAATAGTTCTTTCTAAGGCAAATATAAATGATTTTGCCAAAAAAAAAACAGAAAAGTTTTGTGTTTTTTATAATTAATAATAAACTTGATATTATCAAAGTGTACTTAAAATAAGTTGAAAATGTAAGTTACTTAACTAATTTTTATTCAGTATTTTTACAATGCAATGCATAGCAAAATTCTGATGCATCTGAGATAAAGGAGGGGCTTCCATAGCAAATGAAGCAAAATAAATGAATCAAAAATTATAAAATTCATTCAATTACATAATTAAAAATAAAACTTAACTAAATATTGTTATAAAATACACTAAAAGTAAATTGAAAAATATGTATATTATCTAAAAATAATTTATTTATTCATTTTTTTCATTTAATATTTTTTCCCATACACAAGGCAAGAATATGACCACTATTGTAAATGTAAATGATTTTATCAAAAAATAATGGAAAAAAATAAATTATTTATTCACTACATAATCAAAAATAGTGTAAACTTATTCAGTAATAAAGTACACTAAAAATAAATTGAAATATATGTGCTGTAGCTAAATATGATTTATTTGCTTAATTTTTATATAAATTCTTGCAATCATCAATTCATCCAAATGCTTTTTTTTTGTAAACATAAGCAATATCAGCAGAAAGAGGATTTATTCAGTTATATTCTAAAAATACAGTAATCAGTTGTACATTTCATTTATTAATCTCATTTTTATTTAATTAGACTACATTTTCGTGAAAAACAAAAGGTTAGAAAATGTATATCATATGTCATCTTGCTTTCAAATGATGGAGTAATCCAGATTTCCTTTTATCTAGATCGGATTGAGCATTCATTGCTGCTATGTGTATACAAAGAGATAATGCATAGACAATGGCAAGAATTGGCCAGTAGGCAATGATGCTCACTGCATTCAAATCTTTCCATTAAAGGTGATCTGGTCGAAGGTAGAATCAGATAACTACTGCCACTAAGCTGAAAGACAGAATCCTTTCCTACAATGGTCACATATCTAAATGGCCCAACCTTACACTCCCTCACCAAGGATTACTGCCAAACCTGAAAGACAGTATATATATTGAAGCACTCAAATCTGTTGCACACATTTGGCTTCACTTTCTGGGGATGTTTGAAACCTCCAAACATGGGTTCAAACCCAATCATTTAATCATAAACCGCTAGGGAGTGAAGGTATACCGATGCACGTGATTGTTTATGGCTTTGTGAACTTTACATTCGTCTAAAATTAATATACATATAAATTATATATTTCTATTCCCGTAGACAGTCATGCGTATGTGTGTGTAACAGATAAAACTTAATAATTAAGAGCATTGTATTATGTATACTTTTATTCATATCTATTTTAATAGGGAGAAAGTTCAAGAGTGTACTGCAAATGTATTAAACAAAAGACTTACCTTATTCTAAATTCAGAAAGAATCTGTTTTTATTCTAATACAGGTTTATTTAAATTTCACGTTACTTAACATTTATTCCGCAGGTCTATTTTCAGCCTAAAATAGATTAAGACCAGCTCTCTCGAACTTGATCTCGCTCATCCTTCAAAATTTGCTGTATCATTGTAACTGTTAACATACATCCGGGGATTACACAAAGGCAGTCACAAATGAGTATAAATACCACCGCATTTCCTAACTAAAAGAGCCCTACATGTTATTTTCTAACGCTGTTGCTGGGGGAAGTTATGTCACTCAGAAACGTAAAATGGTGAGTGAGTAGAATTTAGATTTGCTTCCCCGATCTTTCCGAGATCTAACCAATGCCAAAAGCCATCGTGTCCAAACTACTGCCAAAATGAACTGTATATTACATAAGGAACGGACTGAAACTCCAATTTTGTCAAAATACTGCTAAATTAACTATATTTCGTAAAACATGGAACCAACACATGTGCAGACAGCCGTAAAGTCATCTGAAAGAAAGGTAATTCCCTGCTGCAAAATGAACTCTAATGCTTTCATCTTAATAATCCTCTCAATCATAAAAAGTAAACTTCAACCTTCGATAATGTTAATTCCAATCATCTAATGTATGTCTTTTTAAATATCTCTAGTTTTGTAATCCTTATAATTTCAAAATGTAATTGCTTATTTTTCCATCGGTAATGCTAAACCGATTAATTGCTTAAACATGACCTTCTTTTTGATTTCTTTTTGCTTTTATATTTAAATTGTATTTTACTTTCTAAACTCGAATGCTAGGTTTTCACTCTTATTGTATTTTTATTTTAAATGCGGCAAATTTTTTTATTTAATATTATGCAAATCATACCAATTTTAATATGCTGATAACTCAATCTGGCGAATCAATCTTATTTTATTTTTGCTATTCCGCCATTAGGGAATATTTAACCATAAACGTAAGTTTTCTTACTACACTATAAAATTTTCCCGATTGAGAAGTACTCCTAAACTATGTTTTATTAATTAATATTATGCCATACAATGCTATTTAAACTAAATTATTTACTATTATTTCACGCTATTGATCAATATTATAGAAGTTCCGTATTAAATAAATTAAATTCAGATCCTCATTTTAAGTGATGATTCATTATATAAGTAGCCTGCCACCTAACGATAATTTAAGTAGTTAATTTCCAGGGCGTGTTAATATGCGTTTAGCGAAGGGATTCTTAATTTTTATATTCTATTAGTAATGTGTCAGATAAGTTCTTTAAATAAATTGTATGCCCCCTTTTTGGGATTGCTTGCACATAATTATTTCATTACGCTAGGCTTAATTACTATTTTTGGCCAGATAAATCAGGGTTAAGACAAACCTGAAAGCCTTCGCAACGTGTCCCGATGATAGCGTTCATAAATCAAAAGTTGCTTTATCATACTTTCTCTCATTATTGGAATCCATAAAGCACATTTCTCCGCAGAGTGTGGAGGCCCGAATTCCCACAGATTGTGCTGGTTGTGTAAGCGCTGCTATGGGTTAACATTCAACAAATTGGAACCATGGTATCTTGCCGACCACCTCCTCCGATGCTATCTGTCACAAGTGCAGATAAGCCTATATTCTTCATCCTCAAGTTGATGAAGCTTCTCGTCCTCTCAAACATTGTCATCCGGTCCGCACGCTATCGTTCATCCTTCCTCATATATTTTAGATGCCTGTGATGATATTATTTTCCTCAGCTATCCCAAGTTCTCGTTATAATATAAATTTAATTTGCCTTATTATATATTATCGCTTATTAGCGCTGTCTACCCTTCGTTTAATCGCTGTTAAATACGTTAATAATTAACTATTAATAAAAACTATAAAGGTCGAGTCATGTGACAATGTCGAAATAGTTATGCTTTTCCTTACTCTTTTCGCAAATCATAAGTGGTGAATCATCTCATAAGGTCCCAAAATAATTAATCTATTGTCAATGTAGCTCGAATGAAATCCAGATGTAATCCAAGCTCGCTAGTTCATTTATTATTTAAAATGTAATAGGTATGATAAAAGCCCACTTACAATTATTGAATTTTGTTATATTCTATGTAACTTGAAATCTTATAAATATTCATTCTAAAAGCCCATGTATGGCTATTGCAGTCTGTCATAGTTTTAATGATTTAAAAATGTCATAGCGTGAATAATAGAAACCCGTTAAATTGTATTAGCATATTAAGCCGCATCGGTTCAAATAATTAATTTCTTACCATGTATGTTTAGTAATGCATATACATCAACCCTTAAGATATGTTATTAAGGTTGATATGGAATGCCTAAGGGACCGTAAGTGAAACCTAGATCGAATATTCTTTGTATAGTAAAGGTTCTAACTTATTGTAAATCTCTATATCCACCTATTCACATATTAATCGATTCTTATTATTAATATCATGCTAAATAAATTCATATTTAATAATATATCTTTTGGAGATTTTATTGGTTCATGCATGCACATCTGTTATTATGTTACATTATCATTTAGTTAAGCATTAAGTCTCTTGTGTCTCTGCTGACCCTCTGGGCCGGAGATAATTGAAAGGTAGGCTGCTATCGTCAGAAATGTTGTTTGTAATGGGATAGACTTGGGAAGTGGGCAATAGGGCGGAGTTCATGAGTATCCCTGACCTGTGTATCTCGTATATGATTGAACTCTAGATACTTTTGCTTAAATGCTAATTCTTGTTAGATGAACATACAATTCTGACTGGTACAATATTCTCTAGACAAAAGCTATCAAAGCTAAACAGTTGACACACTGAGGCAAGTCCAGCTTCAGGACTGCAAGCTATTGGCATGAGGCAAGCTGCCATAGTACAGTCAGAAGTATCATCATACCTATTCATGAGGCTAACTGCCAAGATACAGCTGGAAGTGATAGGAAAGTCTATAGGGCCTCATGCTGTCTCTTCTGTAGTTTACTATAGAATTAACAATAGCAGGAGGAATATGAGTGTTTATTTGTTGTAATTTTCTATAATAAATATAATATTAGAAATGTATTCACATATATAATCCATAAAAAACACAACAGATTTGGTACAGTTGACAAAATATAAAAAAAGGTTTTCCCCATAGCTGGGGGAAAAAAGTTTAAAAGAACAAAATCTTGCCACTGGGGCTCATTAGATTTTGTCATTAATAAAAAAAAAAAAAGAAATTGCCTACAAACGTTATTGGCTTGTCACTAAAAAACTTTGTTAAAATCAAATGAGAGTGGTTACTTTTATTAATAAAGGCAATAATCCCCCCCCCCCCCCTGGATTGTTAGATTTTGTCTTGAATCAAAGATTGGCAGTTTCACAAACAGTAGCTTGTCAAATAAAAATTAAAAATCAAATTTAATGGTTATTCTCACAAAAGAAAGTAAAAATGTTTTTCTCTCATGACATAAAAAGGGTAAAAATAAAAATGGCTAAAATTGGCTCAATTGAAGAATTTGATCTGACCTATCCAGAGAAATGGCCAAATTATAAAGATTAAGTAATCGTCCATTTAGAGTCTAATCAAATCAAAAGCCTGAGTTAAAATTAGCCACATTTATATCTATTATGGAATCTCATATTTACTAGGTTCTTAAAATATAAACAACTCTTTTGCTGTCAGCTGATCTGGATTTTGACAAGACATTGTCTCTACCAACTAATTTTTGCACTCTAAAATCTGTAACAATAATGCAGAGATACCATTTCAATCTCTGCACACAAGGGAAAGAGGAAAAAGCTAAAGATTTTGCAATTAACTTAAAAAAAAAAACTACCTTTAAAATGCAGTTTCAGGGACTTCCTTAATAAAGCTCTTTGAGATCGTTTTCTGTGAAATGAGAGACCATAAGCTCAGGGTCAAATGCCTAAAGGACTCTGTAACATTTGATTTCACTGTCTCTCAAGTGAGTCTAGTGAAATCAACAGCTAGTCAAGCAAATCCATTGAAAAAAATGGATTATGGCATTCAAACCATTGAGCAGGAAACTGGATCAGTCAAACATTCAGCTAATAGTAAAAGTCATTGCTCATATAAATCAACAACAATGAATGAAAAGTGTTATTATAAATGTGGTTAACAGATACATACTTTAAATGTCCACTCTGGTATACAGTGTGTACATATTGCAAGTGTGTCAACCACATAAAAACTGCTTGTTTTACACGAAAAACCAAGTTGCTAATAATAGAATGGAAGAATCCATTTTAAAGAGCCAGAAGGGCAATTTAAAATTTAAAAAACTAAATGCTTATATAAACAATGTGAGAGGCATTTATTTTGCTTTTAAACAAGGATTGCTTATTAATGATACACCTGTAACAATGGAACTGGACAACAGGTCTGGAGTGTGCATTGTGTCAAAAAAGACATAGGCTATCATTAGTAACAATAATAAGTATCATCTGCATCCTAGAAGCAAAACAATTAGTGATTACCAAGGCAATCTAGTAGCACTCTTGGGTCAGGCAAAGGTGAAAGTTACAATGACTAACAAAACTTGATATTTGCTTTTTGTTGTATCTGCTGGTAGCAGAGCAATTTATTAAGGTGTGACTGGGTCACTGACTTGTTTTACAGAGAATAAAGTGAAGCAGCTCACAACAGGAAATTTAAACAGGGTCTACCCAGAACTAGTTATTAATAGTCCAGATTTGAACAATAACAACATCATGATCACCTAAACCAATTTTGGTTAAATTACACATCACCAGCTATCTGTAATGATCCTGCAGTTTCAAGAACAACCATCAACAAAGCCACATCAGATGACAAAAGTTGGCAAGCTAACAGTGTTACACCATCATCCAGTTGTGTAAACCTATAATTGCAAGGCCAGCCATCATCAAAACCTCATCAGGTGACAACAGTAATGAGTCATCTATCAGCTGTGATGAATCTACCGTTCCAAGATCCACAAATGATGATCCTGAAACTGGTGAGAAGATTCTTCAAGCCAGAAGAAATCACAAAGTGAAGAAGATGCCTCCCAATCAATTATCCTGATATCTAGATTTTTTTAAAAATTAAAATATCAATAAAATGTACATTTATGTCACAATTATCTACATAAATGGCTTTAGAAGCTCCATACAAGGCTTCTTGGTAGTCAGAAAAGGAGAATTAATTTGAATTAAAATTGCTTTTCTTTAAATGCCATCATCAACCACAGAATACAAATTTTATTTCAAATACTGAGAATATTGTGATGCTTAGTTTCTCATGTGAATAGTTACAAAAAATCATTTGTGAAATATTTGAATACTAAAAAATAAAAATGTTTTTATTTAATTTGATGAGTAGTGTACTAAAAATAGAAAAAAATAGTGTTTTTTTAACCACAATTTTGATTGTTATATGGAACATTAAAATGTGAAATATCCACAAATTAATTGATTCAGTCACTAGTTATATATAACAAAATAAAAATGTGGGGTTTCAAATTAATTAATTCAATCAAAAAATTAGATTGAATTAAGTAATTTATGGATGCTCATGCTTTTTTTTCAAGTTACAGATAACAGCCAAAATTGTAGTAAAAGAAATAGTTTTTTTTTTTTTTGGTTTTTAAATAAATGTTTTTTATTATAACAATTATTATTATTATTATAATAAAATATTACAAATATATATATGTATATTATTGATTTACAAGGTTTTTAAAAGGACCAATTACCCTTGTCTGAAATAAAGCTGTATTTTTTTTTATTTTGATAGTATGGAAAAAAAAAGTTCTATGTCTAGTTTCACAAACTATTAATTCAATTTTTTTATATTAAAAATTATTAATTTAATTGAGTAAATCTGATAAATTTTAAGAGTACAGAATCCATGGTTTATCTTTATTTTGTAGTATGTTCATATATTATTACATATGTTTTTTTTGATAATATATGACTAAATTTTACTTCTCAATGACAATGTGTTAGAGGATATTGGAGTTCATAATTAAACATTTGATGTTTTCCTTGGAAGTTGAGTTTGAACCAAGTTTCTGAATCTTTCTGCTCTTCACTTATGTTTGGCATTTATTTTTAACTTATTACAAGGTACAATTCCAACTAAAATATTTCTTAATGACCGATTCAAGTTAAATCTTGAACTCATAGCTAAATCTTTAACTCTTTTATATATACGTTTATAACTGTAAATATGTAAATTTATTTAGATTAATATAATAATTATCAGTATATAATAATATATTAACTTGTTTTTTGGAATATGTTTGACTAGTCAAAATTGTCTTCTGGCAATAGGATGGTAATATTATTCAAACTATTTGGCATTACTGGTTGTAATTTTGTATTGCCTTCTATTATGTAATGTGTGTGTGCATATATATTGAAATGAACAATCCATTGGTCATTTCAATAAAAAAAAATTTTTTTTATTCTAAGCAAAATGATATACAAATTTGGTTTTTTAAAAAAGGAATTGAAATAAGTGTGCAAAAAAAAAATAAGTTTTTTTTTTTCTCTTGAGCAGATTAGGATATTACTTTATTTAAATCCCAGGATTTTCACTATACTTTCTGAATCAAATGGAATGACACTTTTAACAGTTAGTTAGATCTAATCTGGAAAACTTTTGAATGATACTTTGAATAATTCTATCTAAAATGAAGAATTAGTGCTTATTTAAATGGCAGCTAGAAATCACATGACTATATTATCCCCCTAAACAGCCTTTTAATATTTGTGAGAAAGAAAGAAATGCCAATTATTTTGTTTGGATGAGTCTTATATTTAAATACTGACTTGTACTTTATTTAACTAATATGAGTTTGTAAATAATGCATGTTATTCGAATATTATTTTGAAAGAAACTGCCTTGCAATTACAGGCAGTTGCCCGGGTTGCGGGTTCGCGTCCCGGCTGATGCTATGACACTTAAAAAAAAAAAAAATCTTTCTGCTATTATATATACTATTGAATTTATAATAACTTCTGTTAAAATTATTTTTTTAAAAAGATAATTTTTATATATCATATATGTATGCTAAGTTTATGAATTTTATATGTTATTAATTTAAGTGGAAAAGGTAAAGAAATAATGATAATCATATAAAAGCGGTGTACACAAATAAATTGTCTAAGTCACAAATAACTGTAGTTAACAATGTAATTATTTCCATTAGTCTTGTTTAATCATAGTTAAACTTATCTTTGATTACTGAAAATGGAATTTTATGTAGATGAATTTATATAAATACAGTTGTTTGTTCAATGTTTAATAGTTTACATATGTTCATATCCATACGGGATAGTACATTTCTGTCAGTTTAATGAGTTAGAGGTCGATCTTGGAATGAGTCATACCTGTATAAATTGCAATTGTATTAAATTAGGTTTAGGATCAAAAGGTCACTCCTTATAATTATTGTATAGAAGGGTTTTTCAGTTAGGATTAGGACCAAAAGGCCATCCCTCTATAATTATTATGTTTAGGATTAGGATCATAAAAAGATTATTCTTTATGATTATTGTGATAAAGATAGTATTGATGTCTATTCCATATATAACATATGTATGTGTAAGTACTAGGAGACATATGAGTAAAAGAAATGTTTATATTTATGAATTCATACATGCGTAGAATTATATTTAAGTTTATTGAAGACAGGGTTAAAGCTGTGGCGAATGTGTTATATTATCTATGGGTATATTGATATTATGATGTATAAAGATTAAGGGACTTTGTTAAAGAAATAAATTGTATTTCAATTAATGATTATACTTTGTAAATAAATTACTGTTACACGATTTGTTAATTTTGTTAAAGAAATAAATTGTACATAAATTAATAAGTACCTTTGTAAATAAATTATTATTACATGATTTGTTACTTTGTTTATGTAAGATTCTGATCTACTTTCGTTTATTGGGAGTAACTTATGTTCTCCACAATTTAACTCGGCATTACAAATGGGGTGTGTAATGGTTACTTTATTATATTAAACAAAATATTGTTTTAGATATATGTATTAGCTTATTTCCTGATGCCTAAAGCTAGATGGTGCCCATGCAATTTATGTAAATAAATGAATTGTGCTAAGAACTGACTATTACAAAATATATATAAACAATGGCATGCACTGAGATAAGAGAGAGAGAGAGAGATGGAGAGATTCAATTTTTTATGAACCAAAATATGAACTTAAATAAATTTTTAATTGAAAGCATTACTTTTAGATCATTTTAAAATGTTTTAACAAATTATTTAAATAATTAAAAGCAGCTGCATTCTGTAACTTTTTTTGCATTAAAAAAGAAGGCATTGGTCAACAATATTTGTGTTTCGTTACAACCTGTTAATTAAAGTAGTGAGTTGTAATAGCTAATATTGAAATGCCAAATACAGATTTTAATTTTTATATTTAAACTTATCATTTCTGATTTTGATTTTTTAATTCTGCAACATTTATTTGATAGATTTGCTCATTTCACTTACAATTGTTCTAATATATATATAATAAAAGTACAAAGCAAAAATCAGATTGAAATACTACTCTTACCTAATTGATTATGAAAAGTTTACTAAAAGTATTTTTTAATAACATTTGAATGACATTAACCAATTTGTTGTATACAATTAAATTATTCAAGAAGTGGAAAAGATTATACAAATATCTTTGAATTACTATCACACTATCAAATCATAAGTTTATTTTATATTACTTTATATATTTAAGTTAATAATTGTTTTCATCAGAATAAAATCTCCCATAAGTTATAATAATATCGTTGAACTACTTTCATGCCATGGTGGCAGACTGGAACAACATGTTAACACTATGGATTCAATTTAAATTTCGCTTCCACAAGATAAAGATATAATAATGCTAGATGATAATATGAGAGGACAGCATATGGAATCAGCAATTATGTAACAATTAGTGACCAGCTAAGATAAATATATTTTTGATTTTGATATTTTTATGGAAAAAAAGTTAATATGTATTACTTGATTGACTTTGCCACCTTTTTTTTTTTATTAAAAAAAAGTTGAGAAAATTAAAAATAATAATGATTAAATGAAAGCAATATTTCTTTTGCTTACATGGGCCACATGTCATTGTATATAAGAAATACTAAAATAGTGATATATTATTTTTGCAACTTGCTCTTAGGTACCCATTATTTAGGAACTTTTGAGAATCAGCAAAGAAAGAAAATGGTATTTATGAAGCATGTTAACAATCTAAATAGCTGTATTGTATATATAGAAGATTTAACACAGGTAAGATATAAAAAATATGGGTCACAATATTGAAAGAATACTAATTAATAATAAAATTTGATATGTCAAAAATAAATATGAAAACATTTAAATGAACATACTGCGAACAAAAGTTGTTAAATAAAATTTTGATTATACAGTCATTAGTCAGTAAATTCAGTAAAGACTGGTAAATATTTCTTAATGTTGACTCATTTAAGTTATCCTGCAGTTGTAAACATTGATAGCTCAAAAAGTATTATGGTTTGTCATAGATTTCCTTGTAATTTCAATCTGTTTTAAGTAGAAAATATATATGGCTATATTTTACTATTCTTAGAAGAGATTAGATTTGGAAAATCTTCACTAACTTACTAAATAGTATCTACACCAGTATTCATTTTGGAGATCTGTGCTTGTCCTCTTTTTACTTTTTAAAATATATGGAGTAAAATGAAACATTTCTTTTGCAGTTTATATTATTATTTGAATTAATAAAAAATATTAATTTAATAGTTTATATAAGTTAAGAGCTCACAATTATTTTGCCATTAATCTCAATTTCTTCATATATTCTACTTTATTCCCTTCCTGTGAGCATATTAATTAAAATTAATTTTGTAGGAAAGATTTCATACTTTTGTGCATGTGTGTATTCCAAAGTCAAACAATTAATTTATTCTTTTTTTGTCTTTCAGCAGTCATGTAAAATATTTCAAACATATGTTGAAGTAAAAGTTTAATGTTAGTTAACTATTTTGTAATATTATCAGTCTTGATTGTGCTAATTAATTTTGCTCTGCTGATTTTGTTTTAATGTAATTTAATTATTAGTTCTTTGTTTTATAAATAATCCTTTTTTCCTCTCTTGTAGATTGGAAAATGAGTTCAGAGTTTTTCTTTCTTTCAAAATTTCACCATTTAATTCTCTTATATGTAAACTTTTTTTTTTTTTTTACATGAATGTGTTAATATTTAATAAGACTGGTAATACAATACAGTAGTTGTACATCCACTTGCCTTAGTTATGCCTTGGATTTAAATACAAGCTAAGATTTTTCTAATGGGCATCAAATTCACTAACCATCCAATATTACTCAGGAAATGACTATCTATTCAGAAAATAAAAAAAGAATGGAAAATTTCATCACTCATTTACTTTATCTTCCCAATAAAAGCAATCACTATTGTACTTTTTAAAGAGTATTATTAATGTAATCTTTATAGCATAAAGAGAATCTGCTTTTCTCACAAAAACCATGCTTGAATTCACCATAGAATATCTTTTTCTTTTTTAGAAAATTATTTCTGTTCACTCATTTCACATATCCATTCCAATAAAGATGAGATTTTGCAATCACATCTAGCAAACTTATCATTATGTTTGAAAACTCACTAGACAGCAGTGATACCCAGTAAAAATCATAATTAGTGGATGCTAGAAGGTTTGTGCATAAAATTCCTATCTGGTACCTATTCATCCAATATCCTTGGTTAGTTTCTAGCTTGTTGCTTTCATTAGCGAGGCACTTTATATCTGATGAAAGCCACAAGCTAGAAACTAGTTTGAGGATATTGGTTGAGTAGGTATTAGGTAGGGATTTTATGCACAAACCTGGGTGGCATCACTGTCAGGAGAGTTTGCTACTGTTTTAACAGCTTGTGCAAGCATAGGAAATGGTGATCATGTGATGTCATTATTCCTACAGAATTTTACAGAATACTCTTAAATTAAATTTTTTTAATTTTTATGTTGATATGAGGCCCAAGCCTTATTTCTATATATAATAATAGAATAACAGTCTCCTTACAGTTAATTTCTTATAGTAGTTATATTATTTAACTTGTTAAATGCAATAGCAATATACATTGGAGCCTTTCTTATACCTCATTGTCTAAATCTACCATTTTATTTAAAAAAGAAAAACAAAACTACTAAGATATTTAAGTTGACTTATATTCTCAAGGTAATCATCAAATCTAAAAATTTTTGAAAACTTTTTCTATCACTGGATGATAAAAAACCTCTTTTGGTTATTGATTATTAAACCAAAGTACATTCTGTAGATTGTTTTTCAAATTTGTAAAGTTAGCATAATCATCAGCATACTTTAAATTCAGAGGTGAAGAAAATATTCTTTTTATTTTTAATTGATTTAAATTAACCATTTCATTATTGCATTTATATCACATCTTTTTGCCTGGTTCATGAAAGCATATATAAACATTTCAAAGGCTACTGTCATAAAAAATTGTAAACAAGGTTAGAGATGATTCTTCTTGATTAACATCAGGTTTTATTTCAAATGTATGCAAACATGTTGATGTCACTAAATAGGAGCCACTACAGAATGTTATCTTCTGGAATTCTGTACAAGGTATTAAACATGGCATTTAGTTACTTGCTAAGTTTTTATTAGTTTATTATAACTATTTGATAGTATTGATTACATTTAGCAAAACATCTTTTATTAAACATCGTAAGTAGATGTAAATATATTGGCATTAGTTATCTTGTTATAAAACACTATAAAGATTACTTATTTATTGAACAAGTTTGCTAATGTCATATATTTGTATGAAAGTATGTTAATACATACATGTTAAAATCTCAACAGATGAGTGCTGGTTCAACACAAAATATATATTTTAGGAGTTGTCTTTTTCATATGTCTTTATTTTTATGTTTTAAGAATGTGTGATGGAGTAGATGTTCCAAACATATGTTTCATAATGTGGAAAAGGAAAGATGAAGTTGAATTATTCCATGTGTTTATAGATATATTAATCTTTAATTGAGATTTAAAATTATATCTGAGCTAGAGACAATTTTTAGTTTAATAAATGATTAGTAATAATCTTGAGTTTATTTATCTAAAGTAGATGATGTCAAGGTTATGAATGCAGAAAATTTGATACTTGTAAATCAAATCATAATGTTAAAATCTACTGAAGTTTAAGAATTAATTGTGAATTATGGACAACAAATGATTTTATATTTAACTCGGAAGTCATTAAATTTGAAAATTTAAAGTTTTTTGTTTATACTGGAAGAAGATATATAATCTTCTGCTCCTTTAGGCTGCAAATTCTATAGTTTTTTTCCTTCCTCCCAGAGTTGATATTTCATTTTTTTTTTTTTTTTTGAAATTGTAAAAGCCATTATTGCTTAAGTTCCAAGCTGTTTATTGCTGTCTAAGTAACAGATGCGTTAGTTTTCATCCCTCCATCTCATTATAATTAATATCAGTGCATTATCTTGAAAACTAAAAAATGCAAATGTTTCGTCCATTTTCTTTTTTTTTAACCACACACACACACACAGAACTAAAACTTTATGGCAATACTTTATATTCAACTCACCACTGCCTTTTTACAATAATGATCCTGAAAAGATTTTAATAATTGAAAATTTCTAGTTAATTGAATAACGCTTTTTTTAAATAATGAATCAAATCTGATCATCATCAGTAATCTGCTACTGTCTTTCTTATTCTTCAATAAAAAAAAACTTTTATGATTTTTTTTTATAAAATAGTGTTATCTCTTCCAAAGTGTCCATATTTGACCATTTTTATACTATTATTTGCCTGGGTATATGGCTATATTTAGTTACAAGGTAAAGTAGGATTAAAATTACTCACATTCCCTCCAACCAGCAATTGGTCTGCATGATGAATATTGTTCTCACTTTCGCTGCTTCTCTATTAGGGCTGGTAGAGAGGCCTTTGCCATGAGCTTTGAGTCTAAAAATACCACTTTTAAATTAGCCATTCTGATTGGTTAAAAAAAGCATAGCTGAGTTCAATACATTTTAATCATTCCTTTCATTTCTGTAATAGTTTAGTGTCATATTTTCTGACTTTGTTCTATTTCAATCATTCCTTTCATTTCTGAAATAATTTAGTGTCAAAGTTTTTGGTATTATTTTGTTTTAATCTGTTTTGCTTATGACTGTGGTCTAGAAGAGTTTTTATAGTTATTTGAGAAAATATTTAAGAAAACTCAGATTTTTTTTCAAACTCATCAATGTAATTAGCTAATTAATAATTAATAGATAAGATGGGTATTAGCTTTTATTAACTGGACAATAAAACAAGTGCCACAACAATATATACGAATTGCTAATTATGTAAAAAAGCATGATTGTAATTATGATGACTGCTTTATCAAATTATGGATCCATTACCCATATTTCCAGAAGTACTTGGAACCATTTCTAAGAATAGTTAGAATCCATTTTCCCAGCTACTATTAGATAGCTAGTTAGTCTGGTTATAGGCCACCTACCTGAAAGAATAATTCTAAACCTGTTTGTGGTTTGAAAAGATTTCAAAGTTTATTTGATTCATGTTTGAACCTTAGATCACAGGTTTGATAAATGGATGCACTAACTACTATGCCATTAAACCCTTCTATTGTACTGAATTCAAGTCTGTTTTTATTATTGTGATTTGTAGAAATAATTTTTCAGTCCATTATAGTTTTAAAAAATAAAACATATTGACTAGAAAATTTTATTGATCTTTATATACTCTTAGCTAGCTGGTTTGGTTATGGAACATCTGTCTGAAAAAATAATTCTAAATTTGTTTGTGATCTGAAAAGATTCAAAGTTTATCTGATTCAGACCCAAATCCTAGATCATGGTTTTGATAAATAGATATATAAACTACTAGACCATTAAACCCTTCTATAGTTCTGAGTCCAAGTCTATTTTTATTATTTTTAAATGCTTTTGTATGAACTTGCCCTGACTGTGTTTCTTTCAGGATGTCCACATTTTTGCCTGTGCTTCTGTCAGAATGTCCATATTTTTATATTTTTAACATGAAAAAAAAATATGTTCTTGTTTAGAACTCAAACTTATCCTTGCCTTTCCCAGGAAAGATCCTTAACAACCAAGCCAACAGAAATGTTACACTTGTAGAGTAAAATATTGTTAATATTCATTTATTTAATTAATTAAAACTAAATATTTTCTATTAATATCTGAATTATTTTTCTGAAATAATTAATATTTCATAAATATTTTGTGAAAAAAATAAATGTGTGGAAAAAGATTAGAGAATTAATTATGTTTTTTTTTTTCATTTCCAAAATCAAAACGAAAAATAAACTGCCAAAATTGTTGATAGCAAGTGCTCTCTTGTGGAGAGAACAAGAAACAATAAAAAAGATAATTAAAAGAGACTGATGAAGAAAATTATTTTATTTAAATTGAAATTATGTTTAATTATAACTAAAAAATAAAATAATATTAAAAAAAGATTTTTTTAAAATTACACTTTTATATAAAAAACTGACTAAAAAGTAAAAAAATAGAATAATCTGATTAAAAAATATGTTGTTTCATTAAAGCATTTGAATCCATAAAAATCGAAATGGCAATCAAAAAGGCCTCAAATGCTTTAATGAAATAACATGTTTTTTAATCAGATCGCTATGTTTTTTTTACTTTTTTAGTCAGCTGTTTATATAAAAACATTATTATGTAATTCATTTAATATCTTATCTCTAAAATCTTTTTAATATTTTATTTTATTGTGATTTATAGAAATGATATTTTCCTTTTTTATATATAGTTTAAAAAAAAAATATTTGATTACAAAATGTTATTGATCTTTGTATACTCTAGATCTATTTTTGCCATTTTCTTTCCATGCATATTTTAAGATATTGTAGAAAACAACAACAAAAAGAACCTGACATTATTTGTAGGATCTGTATTTTTATAATTTCAAAAACTTAAGAAATATTTCTCTCAATATTCAGGCCATCCCTTAGTAATGGATTCTGAATTCCAGTTTTGTTTATTTCTTACAAGGACGCTGAATAAATGCAAATAAGCTTCACAATATTGTTTCATCATCTATCTGTATTCTATAGTCTCTTGCTTTTATTTGAATCATGAATAGGAAATACAATAAGAATAATTATTAAGATTCACAGTATATTACTTAATTATTGTTTGTTTATACAAATGCTAAAATCTTCTACTGTTGAAATTACAATATTATAATTATTAATAGTAATAATGTAATAATTAATTAATTATTAATAATAATAATTAAGAATTTGGAAGTACTCATCTGAAGTTAAGAAAATTATTGCAGCTATACAGTTGTTAGATGTTAACAAAGTCTATAAATTACAATAATGATGACTTGATGAATGAGTGTATTAGAAATAATAATACATTGTCTAGATAGGATAACACATGATGTTATATTCAATTCATTAATTATCACTTTATGAACTTCATGTAGTTATATTTTATTATAAATTATGTTAACTGTTTTAATTTATTTGAAATAACATTTAGCTACATCAGTTTTTTTTTTTTTTTTTTTAAGAATGAAAAAAAAAAAAAAATCTGATAACTACATTTTAAAAATATTTTTTGAGTTTGACAAATTTGTTTTCAAAGCAATTCAGAGAATTTAAGTGTTGGTCAAACAGCAATGTGATAAGCTGAGCACAACAACTCTATTAACATCACCAAATTGAACAGAACTTCCTTTTTTTTTTCAGCTCGCAATTTAGTTCTTTAGTCTATTAAATCTGCAGTAGTATATTTCCTATTTTCTCCATCAGTCATCTTTATTTTGAAACAATCACTTTATAGTAATCTCAAACTTTTGCAATTTTCCAAAATATTTTTTTTATGAAAATAGATCAACAATGGCTGAAGATAACCTATATATTGAGATATCCTTAGAAATTGCAAAATTGAAAGGTGGCACGCTAATTTATTATAAATTTTAAAAATCTAGAGGGGAATTTTGTGTGTGTATATATAATATTTCAACAGAGGAAAATCTTGTCACAATATTTTACAGAATATCATGAAATTGGGATATTTATGAGAGAATGTCAATGATCTCTAGGGGATAGGTTTAATGATTTAGAATTTTACCAAAATGACACTATGAATAAGAAAATTTTGTACTTTTAATACAACAATCATTTTATGTGTATGTGCTTCTTCTGCTGCGCAGTTAATAATAGAATTCATTATCTAGAATATTTTTTCCTCCCTCTTTTTTTTTTTTTTGTTAATTAATTTTAAAAATAATATCTTTTATCTTTATAATATAGCATTTTTAATTTTTTGATAACCATTATTTTTTGAGGAATAGGTTTGAATATTAATGAAATAATCAAAGATCACATTAATTTCATGACTGAGTGATTAAAGTATTTGATTTAAAACCATAAAATTATGAGATCAATTCATAGCTTGGAAAAAATATGGAGATTGATAAACCAATCATGCATTTAGTTCTTTATACAGTCTTTTTGGGTCCAGCAGTAGTCCAAGAGATATTGATTGCTAATTCATGAAGTGGTTATGTATGATTACTTGAAATAAATAAATAAAACCCAGTAAATAGATTACAAATGGATATAAAAAGCAAACAAATAAGATATTGATCTAAGAATGAACAATTATTTTTCAATGTGATTTTAATTTATTGAAGCAGTCTTTCACTTTACTAGTCTTCACAGCTATTTCTGCACTTCTATTTTTTAGGTACTTCATTATCATACCTACTTTTGAACATCTTAATATCACTGGTATTTTGTATACTCTTTGAGTTTAGTCAGTATTTTAATTAGTGAAATCAATTCATTAATATGCACACACTTCTGTTCTCTTGATTACTATATGCTACTATTGACATATACAGAAAACGTATTTTATCTGCTTTTATCTGTAACCTGTTTATTGATTTTCCTTCATAATTGACTGACTTGTCTTCAGACTTAATTGATGGTCAGGCATGTCAACATGAAAGAAACGAGAATTTTTATTATCCAGACTTACCATGCATTCCTTCCTGATACATAAAATTTAAGAAAAGAGTATATTTGTAAAAAGCACACTGCTATATTTTATTACATTGATAATTTTATTATTGAAGAACTCTGAATATCAATGTGTCTAAGTAGTCTTGTCTATATATATTTATTCCTGCTATTATCTACATTTACAGTTATAATATCAAGTTAAAAATACAAAATATTTATTTTTCTTGAATTTATGAGTGCTTCTTTGATAAATGGGAGGGAAAGATATTTTGCAAGTTGACATTGAAAATGATATGCATTACATTCAATATAAAAAGGAATGAAAGATCTGACCTATTTCTTTCAGATGACCCACTGCTCAGAATTGCTGAAGTCTGTGTATGTTATCATTGCTGATAGTAAATTACAACATTCCAATTGGAATATGAAAGAAAATCGAAGTAGTGATACCCCATCCCCTCTTGTTTTTTTTTTTACCATATTCATTGCAGGTTGAAGATTAAATAACAAGCTTTTATTGGTAGAATTTCTTTCTTTTTTTTTTTTTAATTTAAAAAAGAAAAATTGCTATGCTTTTGTATTGTATTTAATGAAGTTTGTGATAAAGTAAACTGGGAATTTTATTTGACCTATAAGTGATTACAAAAAAATAAAAATAAAAAAAATAACAAGAATGTTTTTGAGAAAAGGTTTTAATCAAATGTACATTATTCTAGTTGTAAGATAGGGAGTAGAGAAATACTTTGTTATTATTAGAAGCAAATAGTTGGGGTTTTTAAAGAAAATAATTGTTAAAATTGTTTACCTTATTATGAACTCACTTATATTAACTAAAACCTTGATTTTTGTATTTATTCGTGTTGGGAAGCAAATAATATACAAAATATGTAGTTGTCCCTGACTTATTACGGCGAGGGTGAATATGGGGGGAAGGTATTTCTGTATGGCAACATATTTATTCTAGCGGCATTGCTAAAAAAATAATAATTAGAATACCAAACTTGAAGTAAATTGACTTTTTCTGAAAGTTTACTCAGCCTATAAATACTGTGTGTATGTGTAATTGTGATTTTAAGTATGATTTGACCAAATGGAATTTTGTTCAAATCCGTTTTTTTAATCTATAAAGTAATCATCAATTTGATCTGTGATATCTTGTTAAATTATTTCTAATTCTAAATTGAAAATGTCGCCCTAAAATTGATATTTTAAAATGAATTATATTAAGAGGATGGCAAGCAATAGCAAACTACCATTAATCCAATGTTATCACTTGATTATAATAGCCTATTGCTTACTTACTTTATTTGCCTTTGAGAGGATAACATATACATATCTAAATAAATGAAATCTATTGAACTAAAACTTGTTTTATTATCGTCAATTATAATGCATTGGTGTTAATTATATTTTTAACTTTTAAATAGTCAAGAAATAGTCGAGCATTGTCCCGGGTTAGCGGAATCACTTCCCGGCTGATGCTATGACACATGAGGAAAAAAAAATAGTCAAGAAGTAAACCTTTTTGTTTTATTTTTAAAAATCTGAAAACCATTCAAATCTGTTTATATTTTAAAAGACAATGTATTGATATATATGTTCATTAACTCTTCACCTCGAAAATAGTTTTTAAAAAAAAAATAATGTTAAGAATATATTTCTAATAAATCAAAGATTAGTTAGTAATTTAAAATGAATTCAACATTATTTCTGGTATTAGTGCTCGCTGACGTGTTGAATTCCCTCTCAGATATATGGCTAAAATGTACATCGGTCTTCAAATTGATATTATTGTTTGTTTATAACTTAAAGATAAATCTCATTATCCAAATTTATATAATTTATTTAATTAGATGGTCATGACTTTTTAAATGAATTTAATGATGTAATAACTTTTTGAAGTTTATGGTACAGCTCTGAAAATGAAATGCTAGGATTAAAAGTGATGGCATCCAATGGCAAATTTTTTAGTGGTCAAATAGTATCACTTAGATATAGTATTCTTTTGCATAATTATTCTACAGCCTTCAGATATAGAATTTAATATATATATATAAATTCTTTATTTATTTAGATAACATTTCTTTAATAGTATTTTATATATATAATCATAGCCATGTTTATCAAACAGCTCCCAAAAATTCTTGAAAATTTAACAATCGTCTTGCACAAGCCATTATGATGAATTGGCTCAAGACACTACTTAGTTTTATTCTAAAGAAACTATCACAATGCATTCTAACTCAAAAGTAAATATTTACATTAAGATTGGCCTATATAAATGCATTTAGGTTCGAAAATAAGACATCATTTTTATTTTCTCAAAGTTTTTATTTTGTGGCTTGAATGAGAGTATCCTCACATTTATCATTGATATAATTTAATATTATGTATAGCGCTAATGAGGAAGGTTTATTATCTTCTAAATAGAATTACATTAAGATTGTATATTACCACAAACTTCTTCAGTTCATTACAGTGTTAAAACAAGTAATTACTCTATTTTAGCCTCTAGCACAACTATTGCAAGCTTGTGTAATCATTGTTTACCAGATGGAGACTAGTTTCAGGTATTTGTCTGTTGTATTACATTTCAACTATTTTCATTAACATTAAACAAATTCAATGTCATCTTTTCATTGGAAAGTTTTTTTTAAAATTACACTTTCTAAGTCAATTACTGAAATAAAAATCTAATATTTTTATTATTTCTTTTTTTCAAATAAATGAAGCTCACATTTTTACAAACAACTATGAAAATTAATGAACATCAGTTATTTAAAATTATTAAAATTTTCAATTATTTTTAAAAGTTAAAAAAAAATCTGGAAATTATAACAAATAATTATTTCTGAAGTAAAATAGTAAATAAGATTGCTATAATTTATTATAATAGTTACATTGTTCTTATTTTCTATTAATTTAGAAGTCTGTCTAAGTTACATTATTCACTTTGAACATTTTTATCAGACTAAGGATATATCATTGTTAACAAGGTTTTATTATTATTTATAAATGACTAAACTATTAAAACATCACATTATCATCTTTATACTTATGCAAGTTGTTAAAATAATAGCAAAATTATTTCCCCACAGTAGTGTCATATAGTGCAAGCTTGAGTAATCAATAGATACCAGATGGTAAAGTGCCTTATAATTCCTATCCAGTGTTTCCCAGACGAATTTCTAGCTTATGGTTTTCATCAAAATGAGGAGCTTTGGATTTGGGAGCAGTATACCCCTTTTTTTAGCACTCATCTTTTACTTTTTGGCTATACAACCATATTAGCATAGATAATTGAAAACATAAAGGTAAAAGGTGAGTACTGAAGAAGGAATGCATCAGATCCAACATCACTGATGAAAACCATAATCTAGTAACTAATCTGGATATATTGGATGAAAAAGCACTAATGTATAATTTTATGAATACTTTATCCATTTACACAATTTAATCTATAACTATATAATTTTTGCATAGTTTTAATCTGTTAAGTATATTGTTTAATAATACATTCATGGGTCTTTTTTATTTACTCCCCCCCCCTATTTTTCCTTGCATTATATTTTTTAATAGAAAACAAAATTTTATTACAGCATTATTTCGTAAATCAATTTTGTTAAAAGCACATATGTAAATAATGAAATTAATCTTAGAAATAAAATATTAATTTTGCAAAAAAAAGAAAAGAAAATGGCATTAATACTATCAATGTAAAGAAATTCATATTAGCCTTCAATCTAAAAAATATCAAATGAAAAAAAAAATTCTAAATTTTATTAAAAGCTTATGTGCAATTAATGAAATTAATCTTAGAAATATTAAAAATCAGTTTGTTCATTAAAAAAAATCAAGTTATTGACATAGACTATATTTTCTGTCTGATGTTATATATATTTTTGACAGGCTAAATTATCTTAAAAATCAATGTTTTTTTAAAAATAAAAGCTGTATATAAAATATATATTCTTATTAAGAAACAAATATTTAATAATTTTACTAAAAAAAAGAAACTTGTCAAACAAAAATTATACATTTTCTTATCTACATCTGTGAAAAAAGTTATGCAAGTGCAGAAATGTATTACCTACTCAAGCTTATTCTATTTTCCCTTAATATATTGCTATATATAGTAATAATTATGGCTATAATTACAAGTAAAATATTAACTGTTAAATGTTTTTTAACAATGAAACTTACTAATTTGCATTGTAGTTTTTACCATTAGTGATGTAAATGGATTTTGGCCATTGAAATCCTCATATTGCAAATTGCAGCACCAATAAGATATCCCCAATATTTTAACAGTTTAAAGTTAATGACAATTTGCACTCTCGTGGATTTATATTTTAATGTTATTAATAACCATTTATTAATAGAGATTATTATATTAATATTTATCCAGATATAGACTAAATTTCATTAAAGATCAATCTATCCTTAATTACAAGCTCCAATCACAGATAGCATATTTAAACTTTCTATTCTTTTTTACACATGCACATTATTAAATTAGATTTTTTTGATGTTTTTTATATGTATTGAATAAAAGTATTATTTTGATTTATTTATCTAATATTTCCTTTTCATTATTTCTCACTTGTTTATGATACCATTATATTTTAAAACTTACATACTATGATTCTCCATTTAGTTTGAATTCAGGAATGCAATCAGAAAAAGGTAATAACAAAGACATGCTTTCTACTTCTTTATTTGAGTAAATATAACTTTTAAAATATAATTTTTATATTAATTGATACATAAATGTAGCATGTCTTAACTGCAATTATGTAAACTAAGTGTTATAAAATTGACAGATAAGTTTGACAAGTATGAATGATCAGCATTCTAATATAATAGAAAATTGATTTCCACCATGAGGGTGGTGGTTATCATTCTTTTTTATTCAGTATATCTTGGGGATCATTTGCCCTTCTGGCATCTTTATTTCATTTGTTTGATGGAGAGTAATATCAAGCAATACATTTGCTAAACATATACATTAAATATTTGCCTATTGTTTAAAATAGGCTGGGTAGTTTAAATATTTGTTTAATATTAAAATTAAAATAGCAAAGGCATTATAAACAAACAATTATATAATATTAAAAAAATGTATTAGTAAAATTTCAATAATTTATATTTATGTAGTACACAATATGCTTTAATGAAAAGGTGATTAATTCTCTTCAAGCTATTTATATTGCCATCTCTGAATCTGCATGTGTTACATAACAACATAATTTAGCTATTCATCACAAAAGTTTTAAGGTGCTAGTGTGTCTAGATGACGAATTAAGACATTAAATGTGACAGTGTTTTTGTATTTTCATAAACAGTTTTCACTATTCATCCTGCCATCATGAAATCTGAAAACTACTTGAAAACTTTCTTTTAAACTCAAGAATTCATTGCCATATACAATTTAATTTATTTAAAATGTTTCACTAACAGTTTTGCCCAATTTCAATGAATATTTAGTGTTAACTTGTTGTTCCATCATAGGTTTAAGTACAAAACATACTATTACATTTCATAATATAATATTAACTCATCTATGCACTTTATCGCTATTTCACAATGCTTTAATTATTACCCTCTCTTCAAAACTCAACTGTTAAATTTTGAAGATATAAATGAAAGTTCTGAAGAAGATTGCTGGGGCAATCAAAACTGTCAAAGAGGGTGATAATTAAAGCATTGTGAAATAGTGATAAAGTGCATAAATGAGTTAATATTATATTATATACATTTGGCAATGCAATAAGAAAGATTATTTATTACATTTCATAGTGTAATTTATGATCCAGACATGATAGCATTTTAAAATTTTTGTGGTAACCAGCTAAACTATGCTATTACTAACCCAACGACATTGATTTATAAATGGCACTGCAGGTATCTTGAGAAAGAACTAATCACCTTTTTTCACTAGGACACACTGTCTATAGATTTAATAATTGTAGATGTTTGTTCTTTTTTGAATTGCTCTCCTTCAGCAGGTTCAAGCTTCTATAAATTTCCAATATATATATAATTTTTAATGAAAATGAAAGCATGAGTTTAAAATGGTAAAAAATACCTATATACTATTTGTTAACTTCATTTCATGAAATATCTGCTTCAAGAAGATAGATCCTATTTAATTTATCATAATTTTAAAAGTGCTGAAGAGATTTAAAATAAAATGATAATTTTTAGGGAACAGTTTTTTATTAAATTGTAAGATTTTTTTTATCATTATTATAAATACAATGAAATTATATATTTTTACAAATCATATGTATTATTTTTATACCATTCAATAAATATATTTTAATAATAATCCACATTGAAATATTTAGAATGATTTTGGAATTTGATTATAGCACTATAGTTTAAGTACCATTTGATTATTCAAACTCACACAAATAACTTAAGTAGAGTGAATCGGTGCAGTTAAATCCTACATCATATAGTTGAAAAATATGCAAAATAGAGGGAGGGATAATTTTTATCAGCAGCAAACTAAACTTCACTAATTTTAAGATTATTACTTGCTTTTGATATTGCTCATTCTGTATAATCATAAATGGTGCCCAACATGGAGCCCGTTAATAGTGTTCTAATGGCCAATACCATAAAAAATGATTGTACAACTTTGAATTAGAACATTACACATCTGAGAAACAAAAGACTGACTAGTTGTGTAAATTACAAAGAAAATAAAATTTAATTATAATGAAATTTTATTAAAAATACAATATTTTGAATTTAATATTAAGAATAAAATGCTTTATGAAAATGTTAATAACAAGCTACAAATTGCAGCAATAAAAATTTTTAGTTTGACTGTTTATAAAGTGTTGGTGGTCTTGTGGTTAGCATAGCTTCCTTCCAAGCAGCTGGCTCAGTTTTGCTTCCCGGTCAACACTTTGATACATGAAAAAAAAAAGATACTTAAAAGTTTACATAACATTAATTGCATAAGTCAGGAAAATGCCTATATTATACTGTTATTTATTAATAATCATGAATTTCTCATTTTAAGACAAGTAATTAAATAAAACTATATTATACTGTTTAAAATGATTACTCATTTTTAAGTCCCAATTTAAAAAAAACAATGCAGTCTATGGGTCCAATGCATTCTTTATTTATTTTAGCTTTATTATATTTAGATTGTTTTTTCTTGATATCCATTTTTTATGTTTATAATTTTTTTTATAAATAACTATGATAACTCTGTCATTTAAATGTAATAAAGTAAAAGTAATAGTAATACTGTATATTCAAAGAAATCATTGAAAATAATAAAG